>CM076581.1:1595648846-1595876346 GCA_034641835.2 Pinus albicaulis
TTGTTTAAGCGTAGAGAGGCGATTATCTTTGACACAGTGTGAAATGGGTGAGCAGTATAAAACAATGTTACAGATGAAATAGGTAACCGCAATGTTACCTACTTTTTTTTGGTAGCATAAAAAGCACCCGATTTTGAAAAGTGGTGATGCAGAATCACCATTTTTTTTTTTGTGCACATTTTTGACACTCTAATATTTTTATTTATGAAGTACGAATATTTGTTTTAAAATGTTAGTGAATTTCATGTTAATTTTGAAATGTATTGATGCAGCATCAACTTTTTTTTTTTAGAGCGGTGATTTTCATGCTAATTTTGAAACGTATTGATGCTGCATCAACCTTTTTTTTTAGAGTGGTGATTTTCATGTTGGTAATAAAACACAAAACTTAGATTAAAAAATATATATAAAAACAATAATAAAAACCCAATAAAAATGTAAAAAAAACAAAAATAGCTCGTAAAAATAAAAAATTTAAACAAAAATAAATAAATAAAAACAAAAATATTTGAAAATTATATCAAAGGAAATGACAAAATTTGAAATAAAAAACACATAATTTAAAGAAAAAAAACAAAAATTGACTTAAAAATTTAAAAAAAAAAAAACATAAAAAACATTTTTTTTTAACTTATTAAAAAAAACCATATTAAAAATTAAAAAAAAAAAATTTAAAAAAAATTAAAATTTAGATTAAAAATAAAAATAAAAATAAAAAATAAAAAATAAAAATTAAATTTAAAAATTTAAATTAAAAATAATAATAATAAGAAGAAAAAAATACAAATTTTAAAATTAACAAAAAAAACAAATTTAAAAAAAAAAAAAAATTGAAAAAGAAAATTAAAATAAAAAAAACTATCATTAAAAAACAAAAAAAAATGAAAAAAACCACATGCAAATAATTAAAAAACAAATACACATAAATTTAGTGTTTTTTTTTTAATTAAACAATTTATAGATTTTAAAAATGAAAAATAAATAAACTAAAAAATTAAAAAAAACAATTAAATTAAATTAAATTTAAAAAAATTTAATAAAAAAATTTTAAATTTTAAATTTTAAAAAATAAGTAATCTATAATATTAAATATAAAAATAAAAGAAAATTAAAAAAAAAAATTAAACAAATTGAATTTAAGATAAAAAAATTGAATTTAAAAAAAAAAAAAAAAAAATTTAAATTTTTTGAAATTAAAAAAAAAAAAATTAAAAATCAAATTAAGATAAAAATATTAAAAATTTAAAATCAAATCAAATAAAAAATATACATATATATTAAAAATTAAAAACAACAAAAAAAAAAAATAATAAAAATTAAAAAATTTAAAAAAAAAACAAATAAATAAATAAAATTATATTCTAAAATAAAAAAAAATTAAATTTAAAAAAAAAAAACATTAAATTTTTTTTTTGAAAAAAAAAATGTAAAAATCAAATATAAAAATCAATTTAAAAAAAAAATGGCGGCGGGTGGGGGTGGGGCGCCCACCGCCTTCCACACCGGGCGGCATGATATTACTGGCATAAGGAGGTCACAAAATCCCCCGCTCGCTTACCGGCCGGAACGGGCGCTTATTTCACCACCACCACCGCCTCACCACCACCGCCACGCTTTTTTTTTTTTAATTGTTTTTTTTTTTTTTTTTTTTTAAATTGAATTTTTTTTTTTTTTAATTTAATTTTTTTTTCTATTTTTTGTAAATTTTATTATTTTTTTTGTTTTAAATTTATTTTGTTAGTAATTTTTATTAAATTTTGCTTCTTCTTTTTCATTTAGTTGATTTTTTTTTTTTTTAATTTCATAAATTTCCTTTATTATTTTATAGAATTTAATAAATTTTGTATTTTTTTTAAATTTATTTGAATTTAATATTGTTTTTTAAATGTTTTACTTTTTTATTAATTTTTTTTTGTTAATAACATAAAATTTTTATATTTTTATATTTCAATTAAAATTGTGTATTTAAAATTAGATTTTTTTTTAATTAAACTTAATTTTTTTTAAATTAATTTGTTTTTTAATTTTTTTTATTTAATATTTTTTTTTTTCAATTTTCCATTTTTAATTGATTTTTAAAGTTTTTATTTTAACAATGGTTTTTTTTTTTCTTTTATATTTAAAATTTATTTTTTCTTTCAAAATTTATTTGTTTATTTGTTTATTTATTATAATTTAATATTTTTGTTTTTAAATTTAATTGTTATTTTAATATTTTTTTTTTTTTTTTAATTTAATAAAATCTGATATATATACATATTTTAATTTAAGTTCATATATATATTTTATTTTTTATAATTTAAATTTAATTTATTTTTTATAGTTTATTTGTTTTTCTAATATATATTGTTTTAAATTTAATATTTTCATTGTATTTTATTTTTATTTTTTATTTTTAATTAATTTTTCATTTTTTTACTTTTAATTTAAATAATGTTTTCTTTTTTTTAATATTTTTATTTTAAATTTTTAAATTTATTAAAATTTAATATATTTCCTTAAATTTAATTTTTTGTTTTAAATTATTTTATTTTTTTTTAAATTTAATAAGCATTTTCTTTTTCTTTTTTAAATTTAATTTCTATATTTTATTTTTTATAATTTGCTTCTTCTTCTTCTTCTTTCTTCTTCTTCTTCTTCTTTTTTTTTTATTTTTTAATTTAATATTTTTATTTTGCTTTTTTTTTATTTTTTTATTTCTATATTTTTTTAAATTTCAATCTTAAATTTTTTTTGTTTATTGTTTTATTTTTTTTTCCTTAAATTTTAGGTTTTTTTTAATGTTTGAATTAAAATTTTTATTTTGTTTTTATTTTTATTTTTTTTATCTTCATATATTTTTAAATTTTAAGCTTTTAAATGTTTTTATTTTTTAAATTTATTTTTTTTCTTAAATTTTAGGTTTTTTTTTAATGTTTAAATTTTAAAAATTAAAAAATGTTATTTCTATTTTTAAAAATGCCAAAAGTATGACACAATTTTTCTTTTTGTTATTCCAGCATCAACTTGTTTTGTTTTGAGGGTGTTTTTTCAATCCTTTTTTCAAGAAACAATTTTGTTTTTACCATAATTTTATAAAATGTTGAAATTTGACCTTAAAAAAAAACGAAGTGCGTTCCGGAAGAGACACTTTTTTTTTTGGGTGTTTTTTCAATCCTTTTTTCAACAAACAATTTTGTTTTTAGCATAATTTTAGAAAATGTTGAAATTTGACCTTAAAAAAAAACAAGTGCGTTCTGGAAGACACTTTTTTTTGGGGGGGTGTTTTTTCATGTTTTTTGAGTCTTTTTGGGCTAGAGTTGTCGTTTTGAGGTCAGGTTACCTATTTGATCGGTAACAGTGTTCATGTTGCAGACTGCCTCAGCCGACCACCGATCGTGGCGCTCACCACCGTGCTCAAATCTTGTGGGCACGAGGCTTCTGATTGGCCGCTTCTCTATGAGAGTGACCCAAAATTCGGCCACACTTACAAGGCACTCTTGGGGGGTATGCAAGTTCCAAATTTTCACCTCCAAGATGCACTTTTATGTCACCTAGGACACCTTTGAGTTCCTTCAAGTGAGCGTGCCAAGATGATATGGGAAGCACACTACAGTCGAGTCACTGGGCATTTCGGGGTCGAGAAAACAGTGGCAATACTACAGAAGTATTTCTATTCACCGAACCTTCGAAAGGATGTCAAGAAGCACATCAGATCCTGCACTGCTTGTGCCATTGCCAAATCGACCATCAAGAAGCAAGGCCTATATACTCCACTACCTACCCCTAGTCGACCTTGGGAATCCATCTCCATGGATTACATGTCGGGCCTGCCTTCTACTAAGAATGGAAATGACTATGTTTTCGTGGTCGTTGACAGATTCTAGAAGATGGCCATTATGGTGGCCTGTAAGAAGAATATCACAACAGAAGCCACTGCTAAACTCTTCTTTGAACGAGTGTGGGTGCACTTTGGGATCCCACAGTCTATCATATCAGATCGAGATAGCAGGTTCCTCAGCACATTTTGGTCCAGCCTCTGGTCAATGTTGGACACAAAGCTCACTAAGTCCACAACTTTCCATCCCCAAACAGATGGCCAGACAGAGGTCGTCAACAGAATGATTGTACACATTCTGCGCATGTAAAATTCAAAGCATCCACACACATGGGACGAGAGCCTCCCCTATGTACAAAATAGTTATAACAGGGCTCTCCACAGTTCAATTGGCCATAGCCCCTTTCAGGTGGGCTTGGGATTCCAGCCACTATGTCCCATTGACGTAGCCATGCCATTTGCAGCTGCTCAGGCCGATTCAGCTCATGTCCAGTCTGAAGCTGACAAAGCAAGTAGCTTCATCGAGCGCATTCAACACATCCACCAATAGGTTCATGATATATTGGACAGAGCCAATGCCAAGTACAAGCAACGCCATGATCAACACTGGGTGCCACACAACTTCCAGGTGGGCGACAAAGTATGGCTACATTTTCAGAAGGAGCGCCTCACTGGACCCCACCGCAAGCTTCGCCCGCTCCGGTACGGGTCGTACACCAACACCCAGGTTGTAGGGAAAAATGCCTTCGAGCTCAGTATTCCACCATTCCTTGGTCTGCACCCAGTCTTCAATGTGGATCGCCTTCATCCTTACTTCCCACCTCTACTGGACACCTCGGACATTGCAGAACAACTCACACCAACAGAGTTAAATCCAGACTGCATGGAACAGGCCACCACAGATTGTATCATGGACATGCAAATCAAGAACACTCGCCAACATAAGATCCAACTATATCGGGTTGTCAAAGCTGGCCAACTCCTGCACCAAGGAAAGTGGTTCACCAGGGACCAAGTTCAGCAGAAATTTCCTCATCTCATGGAGGAACTTAACGCAATGGGGACCATTGCTTCTTAAGGGGGGAGGAATGATCCAGGTGGATATTGGTGGCCACCCGCCTATTCCACTTGGGCCCCCACCATTGTCTCTTTCAGTTTTTCAGTTTCGGCATAACTTACTATTTTTAGCAGTTTTTCGGGTCCTGAACTTCCGGAGCCGTTTTGAGGCCCTAAACGATGTTTTTTGGGCATCGCGCCTCCAGCTAATATCATTCTATTCCAGAATGATATTCATGGTGAAAGTTGTAGTCCTCGGATAGAGCTTTCTAATGATGTATCATATGCGTCAAACGGAGATAGTATGCCAAAGTTACGTCCCTGGGAAGTTGAAACACCAATTTACCCAAACGGGGCCCATAGTTTTGGCGCTTCATCTCCTAGGGTTAGGTTTTTTGGATGTTGAGGGTTCTCCATTGTTTCTCAATAATAAATAGGCCCTCGAGCCTCATTGTAACTCAGTTCAGAGGCCTGTAGCCGCCACATCTCTTCTCAGAGATAGCTACCAACGCCCTAGCTAGTTTTATTTTCATTCTGTCTGTAAGCAAATTTTAGTTCTTTGATATTAATGAAATGAAGTGTTATTTCCGCTGCATCTCTGTATTTATGGTTATATGTTTATTCTGTTGTGTTCCTGCATAAATCTGGATCAGAGTGGGAGGTGCTTGCATAGCATAACAAGTCAACCACCCATTTCAGATCATGTGGTATCAGAGTACTAGGTTGCTTGCTTGACAAAGCACTAGGTTTCTTGTTTGACTTGAAAGGTGTTTAATAGTGCAAAGAATTTAACTGTTTGCAAATTGACTAATGCTTACAAGTTTGAGTTTGCTAGAGGTGAAGGGGAGCTACTGCTAGCTAAGCCCATAAGAGTACAAGAATGAAGAAGGTTGAAAGCATTCTCCTTACCAAAAATACCTCAAGGCAACCCTTAAAGCACAAGAGGGATTGTTTGCAAAAGAGGCTGCTTGAAGAAGAGATACAAGTTGCAGAGAAGAGCTTGAATCTACAGCCAGATTGTTTTAAAGCTTTGTCAATTTTTTTTGAAGCTTTTTGAATTGTTGTTGAAGTTCTTTAATTAATTTACATAATTATGACAACTTCATCAAGTGATGTTTCTAAATCCTCCTCCTTTACAAGACTCTTTGATAAAGAGATGAAGACGGACTTCTACATCCTGAAGGATATGGTGCAAAGTCTATATGAAGATGTAAGTGAAAGCACTAGACTTCATGAGCAATTGGTTGCTATGAAGCAAGAGAAAGAAGGACTTTTTCAAAGAATGCATGAGATGGATATGCAACTTCATCATGCCCAAGAGGCCTTAACCAAGCACATGCTTGAAGCAGAGGTAAATCACTCAATTTTGTCTTCAAATTCCTCTTCAGATAGATGTGTAGGTTCATTTGAAAAACACACTAGAGATATAGGGTCCAAATTGATGTTAAAAATGGGCTATGAAGGCAAGGGTCTATGAAAACATGCACAAGGCATGATTTAGCCTATTATGGTTGAGGAAAGGCCTAAGAAGTTTGGTCTAGGCTATGTTCAACCTTATGGCGAAAACTCCAAATCCATGAAGGCACTTGAGACAGTTCCAAGAAGAAATTTTTTTGCAGGTTCAAACCCACAAACATGTCAAGTTTGTATTCCATATGACTGCCATTGTTTGAAACCCATGTTGCAGCAAGATGTTTGTAGACATGCAGCTTATGGTGAGCAAGAGAGTTCTGATAACTATCAAGACATGAACACTGATGTTGGTCTTCAAAAGAGAGCTGGAACCTCTTCAATTTCATCTCCTCAAGAAGCTAAAAAATATGGACATGCAAAGCAACATTCAAGGTATAATTCTTCCCATAGTCAAGTTGTTTATGATTATATTAAGCATGAAAAATCTGCATGCATGAATGGGAGAAAGAGTTGTTGTTCCTATTGTGGTTTGTGTAACCATGAAGTTTCAAAATGATGGAAGAGAATGAAGGCATACAAGAAACAGTCAAAGCGAAGGCAACTTGAAAAAAAGATGCAAAACACTTGCACACATTTCCAGAAAAAGGGACATTTCATTTCCTAATGTTGGACACTACATCCAACCAATCATCCCAAGCATTTGAAGCAAGAGGATAAAAATACTAGCGAGAATGGAACCAAATATTCCATCATCGATGTGAGTCCAAATGATTCACAAGAAGAAGATATTCAGTAGGAAAAATCGCCATGGAAGTGGCTTGGTAAGAAGTGGTTTGATTTCTTGACCCAGTAAGACACACATTCCTTTGTACATATGCAATTGTATTCAATTGTTAATGTTGAAAACTTACGTTTGTATGAGCCACCTTTGATCAATGATCAAGGAAGTGATGTTCAACTACCTTCTATTGAATATTTCTCGCCAAAATTTCCGGATGAGCTCAAAGAAGATACAATTCTTGACAGGAGGACAAGAGCATCCAAGAGGGGAAGTCTTGACTACCTTCGAGTTGGGCTCAAAGGCACTAAGCCAAGCAAGGAAAAGTGGATGGACGTTGGAAAGGTGACGGAGATGTACCCTCATCTACTGAACAAGTAATCAAGTCTTTTGGGGTCCAAACACTTTCCAATGGGGAGGAGTGATCACATTTGGATCAAGACCTAAGGGATAGCTCAAATTACAAAGTGTTCAATAGTGAGCCGAACCTAAGCGACTAGATAGATCTCATCTTCCTGATTCCAGTGCCGTGAACAGTTCGAAAAATCGACACCGTATGAAGAATTTATCACGACTTGAAAAGTCCAGTAAACTGCAAATTTTGACAGTTGACCAGGGTTGACTGGGCATTTGAACAGTTAGCAAAAAAGAATATTCTAGGGAATATTCCTCAACATATTCCCTGAAATATTTCTTCCAGGCCAATTAGATGTTGACAAGTGGCGGCCTTCTATTGGTCGAGGTTGTACGTTGTGTTTTTTGGGCTAATCAGAGGGTGACACGTGGCCAGCCCTGAGGGTGCCACGTGTCCCCCAAATGGCATGTTAAAATTTGGGTGAAGGGCCACACGGCTCAACCCCATGACCTACGGAAATACACGCGCACGTCCTAAATTCCCGAGCCACACGTTAGTTCTTACACTGTACGTTTGCAGGTTGTATTTAAAGTTTGATACAAATCGCATTTGGGGTTGGGGACCACCGGCAGTCCCAACCCACCTGCGATCCCACAGCGTGTTCACATGGCGTTCAACGAAATGTTACAACCTCCGACAATTTACAACCAACGACATTTATTACAGAAGTTTCATACTTATCACATGCAATGGTTTGTTAACAAACTCTGCACGGCCAGTTAGGTAACGGTTAGCCTAACCCACAGTTCACACTGGAGTTCTGACTTCAACCCATGGTTTAAGCCTATAGTTCCGCTCCACCGTTAACTGTCACCGTGTGGTTTGGGTTGGCATGTGGCCACCCAACCACTAACCATTTATTTCCACGGTTATTTCGGTGGTTAGGACTGGCAGGAGTGCTAATTAGGGTGGAATCCACTATTTTGACTCTAGTTAAGTGAAGTCCTCCACTTTTAGTGGAGCTTTTCTAGGTGTAACTGGGAAAATGAGTAGGAGACTCAATTTTCGACCATTTTGAGTGAGGGAAGAGTCACTATTAGCTAATTGGAGCATTCTAGAGCCATTGGAGTGGTTTGCTGAGCCAACTGAGGACTTCTGAGTATGATTTTGCTTCAGAGAAGTTCCAAGGGCTAGCAGGAGAATGAGGCCTAGCGAGGGCAGCCAGAGACCATTCTCAGCAAACCAATAGTCTATTCTGACTATCCTGAACCTTATGAATCCAATGGAAGGATTTTCAGAAGCATTTGTAGACTTATGAAGGCCAAGATGCTACATAGAAGTTTTCAGTGAGCCTAGAGCCACAGGGTGCCACCAGGTGTTAGAGGCATAGCCAGAGGCCAATTTCAGCAAGTGAAAAGTCTATTATGACTATTTTGGACATTCTGAATCCAATGGAGGGATTTTTAGAGCCATTTGGGGACTTCTATATCCAAATAAGCCACAGGTAAGTTTAGGGAAGCCTAGTGCCACCAAAAGTTGGAGGCATAGATTGGGGAGCCAAAGCTCAATCTGAGAAAATGAACAACCTATTTTGGATGACTGAGATGTGCTGGAGATAGTAGAAAAGGATTCAGTGACAGAAAATGACTTATAAGAGAGTTTGTGCCACAGAGAAGCTCAAGGGAGCTTAAGGACACTAAAAGAAGAGGTCAAGCCCAAGGGAGCCTAGGTCCATTTCCAAAGAGTTAGCAGTCAATCTAGGGGTATGATGGTATTCTAAACCCATTGTTACAGTTCAAACAACCATTGGAGTTGAGTAGTAACTCGTAAGAGAAATTTTCCATCTTAATCCCAAAGAGCCAAGTCAATTGATGAAGGCTCAAGGAGACGTAGCCCAAGACATACGGGTGAACTCCTTTATTATGTGCGTTGTTATGTGTTGATGAATAATTTTCTGCAATTCATGCTTGTTGTACATGCTTTTAATCGGCAAAAACAAATGTTTAATTTCTCACACATAAAGCCTTAAAACAGTTAAAATACATATACTTGATTCAAGTATGTAATTCCACACATGCACGTATAAGCAAGATCTTAATTTGTTATAATTGAGTGGGAGGTGCTTGCATAGCATAACAATTCAACCACCCATTTCAGATCAAAGGGGCAACACAATTGGTGATGGAAGTAATGTGAGTCTTGCCATAATTGAGAAATCCAAAGTTCAAATCCCCTAGTTGTGACTAGGTTTATCAAGAAGAAGATATAGTAACCAGTGATCAAATTTGAAGGGTAGGTCTTAATTTCAATTAGAAGGGAATATATTCATGTCTCCCTTCCATAATGAAAAGTTTAAAAATAAAAATCATTTCAATTGACGACAGTATATTGTTTTTACATTTAATTTTCAGAAATAAAAAAACCAGCAATCTGTATGTTAATAAAAGACTGTTACATATACAACTATGAAGGAGGCTCCAACTTGCATTGCTTAAATTTTTCATTGGAAATGGTAGCATGAGTATTGAAGACATTAAATTATAATAATTTGGATGGATACCACTGGGATAGAGGAGGTTGGAAAAAGTAGGGAAGTTGGAATTAGGGCCCATGGAATAGGATGGAAGTTGAGCAGCACCATTAGACATTTGTTTTGGGATTTGTGTAGGGATGGTGTTGGTACTAGCACCCCTCCGCTATTCCACTCATAGTTTTGGGAATTTGGGCTAGAAGTAGATGATGTGGGAAGAGTTTTCATCATTTAAAGGGAACATAGATATGCTTGTACACTTAGTGAATGAGGCATTTGTCTCTATTTGAAAATATTAAGGGAGCTCTGGGTTTTTATTGGTGGAGAGAGAATTGAAATTAAGTCAAAGGAATATTATACAACAAATCTTCATAGAAACTATTTGAATGTAGCTACTTTTTATTTAAATAAGAAAACAAATTCCAACACAAAAATCCGGGTTAATCAGAACCAATATATTGAACAGAGGGGTTTCTTTGAGGTTAATCAAGTCTTGGAAGATTGTGGTTAGCTAAGATTATTGGTTGAAATTTATTCTATGTTATCATGCTCATCGAAGGTATATTTTCAATAGGCATAGATGGATCTCAAGATTTATCACCGATATCAGGAGAAACAATTTAGGTGTCTATTCAAGATTTTATTAGTCACGCCTCAAATAATGGATCAGGGCAATTGGTATTGGACCAACTATCAATGTATTCTTCCTATTTAGTTCCATTAAATCACATAATTGCAGATTTTCAGTCATGGGCTCAACATGAATTAGTGGCCATGTCAAGTGCTTACATGAAACTACCTCCTTGTGCTGGTGTGTTAAAAATGGAAAGATGATCTTAAGTTGTTCATCAGAATTTTGCTTGGAGCGGCAGATATTCCACATCTAAGTCCACCAAATGTTGTTTTTCCTAGATTGTTACCTGACCTTGAGCCAGAGATAGTCTTTTTGCTCCTAGTGTGGATACAAACTTTATCAACAAACTATATTGAGACACTTCCAGAAATGGTCTTGAGAAGCATAACAAAAGGAAAAAATAAATTGATTTTTTTTTTAAGAGGATACGATGATCTCTTTTCTCTAGAATTTACTCGTATTGAAGATCACCATTCTAATAACAAGGAGCCATTTTCTCCAAAAATAAACCTAGCCAAACATTGACAATGCATCAGGGATATATTTTTGCACTTCATAAGTACATATGTTCTAAATCATTGCTATAAATTATTCGCCAGTTGGTTTCATACCAAGGTATTTTTCTCATTTTTAGCATCCAAGACATGAAATTTTGAAAGATAATGGTTTAAAACAACATAAATATTTGAAATTTTACAAGAATTTCTTGGAAGACTTTGAATATTAATTTTGAAGTCAAGTCCATGATGTTGTATAGGATCAAGTGTCATTTTGAAAGGTAACACAAGAGAAATTTCTTGATATTAATTTGGGAAAGTCTTAGATGTCGACCTTCACCATTGATAATAGATGTCAAATTCTTGATTTTTCTTGTGGTTGAATGGAATGTACCCTATGGTTTTACTTTGGGAAGATAAATTCTCTCCCCAAATAGAAAAATGGGAGAAGAGTCTCCATAATTGAGGTCCAGGGCAAGAAAAATAATGTCATATTGACTATATCTCTTATTTTGCGTGATAGAGAGATTGTACAATTGAAGACCCTTAGAATAGGCCTCACACTTGGCATTCATATCCATTAGCATATTTTGTATAAATGTGAAATATGGCATGTGAAAGATTCGACCATGCATGTATCACAGATATTGAGAGGGGTTTGAGCGAATTATTGGCAGAGGGATACTTCCTCTGTGTATCGCTTAGAGTGAGAAAGAGTGTGGAAAAATAATTAATTGTTGCTGGAGATGGATTTTCTTAGGATTTCATCACTGGTTGTAAGAAATATTAATGTGAGGGGGCACCAAGGCATTGGTCCTAGAAGGTTGGAAAGACTCTTTTTTTACAGTCGTGGAGCTGCCCCAACAAGGTTTTATAACAACAACTCCCTAGGAGCTTGCGGGGTCGAGTATTATGTTTCATCCTGATTATTTATGAATTTATAGTCACAAACAGGGGAGAATAAAAAAATCAAGGCTTATATTGAAATTCATCATCCTTTGTGCCAACGAGATCACTGAGCCCTATTTCTGGAAAGACTCATAGGATCGATCATGCATTTGAGAGCATTGATGCAGCTGTTACAAGCATTTTGAATAAAAAAAATTAATGAGAAAGAAGTTGAGACTGCAACCAGTGAGCTCGAAATGTTGAAATGGATTCAAGGGGAAGGGTTTGGTCCATTCCAATTATTGGGGGGTTTATCCTGCCCACGTATTTCACCAAGATGGATCACCATGGCCATGGAATTCATTTAGAATGAGTTAACAACATTTCTTTCATTTTGTGGGAAATTGTGGGAAATTTGGAATTAGTATAAGAGGAAATTTCAATAGAAGGCTAACGATATTTCTGTATTTTTCCATGCTTGTTGAAATTCATGAAGGGTTTTTAATTTGCATTCTTGGGAAAGCATCACATTCCAAAGACATTCACTGACAAATTTTCTTATTTGAATATGAAGGCGGTGAGATTTCCAATGGATTTTTTCTTTAGGGTAAACAAATACTGTAAAGAATCAGGGTTTGGGCATCTGTTATCTTGAAAGGATTTTAGATGAGTGATTTTGATTATTTCTGAGGAAATTTTGTTATATGTGAATGTAGAAGTAGTATGATATCCGAGTGATGATGCTAGAGATTTTGGTTGTTGTCCCAGGAATGGTGGGGGTAATGCTCCTCCATTGTAAGTCCCTCGGGAAATTTCAGCACAGTGTTGGATTGATAAAGTTTCTTCAAGAAGAACCTGAGAATGAGATAATGACTTTATGACATTCATGGAAGTGACAAATCCCAATTGGTTTGAGAGGGCCTTGGTCTTTGTAGTGCAAGTAGTCTTCTTCAATGCATATTTCCTCATGTACATCCTTTCCCCAAAAATTGCACACATGATTATGGGTTACCATGAAGAAGAGGTTGTCTACTCCTATATTGAATTCCTCAAGGAACTCAACAATGGAAAAATTCCAAATGTGCTAGCCACTTCTATAGCAATAGATTATTAGAGGCTTCCCAAGGATTCAATACTCAAAGATGTTTGGTTTGACTGGAATGTGGGCTTATTAACTCTTTGTTTCAGATGACAACAAAAAGAAAAAATCAAAACAGAAACAAATTTAGGTTGAGGGCCAAGGCTGCAACAAACCTGTTGTTTGTCAGCATTCAATTCAAGAAGATGCTCATCCCTGAGTCCTGAGTATGAATGTGCAATAGATGATTCGGAATCAAGAATGGATATTTCGCTGCAAAAAGGGATTTTTCACAGACTATAGTTTTTCTCAGATTAGATAGGATGAAAAAGGAAAGTTTTTCATAGTGTTAGGGAATATTAGTCATGGTTGAGCCTGACATTATGATTTTTGGGTTGGAGTTGGTAGCTGAAAATTGAAACTCAACAACGTCCACTCTTCAGCTCTCTTACTCTTCTTTAATGCTACAACAACCTCTAAAAACAACCAAGAGCCCAGAGTCTAGTAACCAGTGGCTTTAGGCGGCTGGCGTAAACTCTCCAACTCTCTTACTCTTCTTTAATGCTGCAACAACCTCTAAAAACAACTAAGAGCCTAGAGTCTAGTCACTAGTGGCTTTAGGCGGCACACGTACCCTAGGTATATATCGTATACATGCAGTGACAAATTGACAAGTCAAAGTTTAGTAAATTGGTGAATTGTAATTAAAAAATTGGATTTTTAAAAAATGTTTGTAGAGTGACGGCCCTTCTTATGACATTTCGTAAAATTATTCAATTTTTTTAAAAAACTTGTAAAAATTAGATTTAAAATTTTTGTTTACTAGCAAATTTTGTCAGCTACTTATCTGATGTGCCAGAGGCCTTGTGAAGGGCTCTGACGTGTTCAATTTTGAACACTGATAGTAACCCCCTCTCACACCCAAGTTCCTCTGAAATTAAAAATGAATTATATTTTCATTAATTGTTTACATTAAATTTAAGATAATTGTAACTCACTTATATTATTAAAACATTTTCATTATTTGTCTAAATTAAATTTAAGATAATTGTAATTCATTTATCTTGTCCTGATGATGAACCACACTGGCTGGTTCGAAACGCGTCGACAAAAATTTCTTTTATGTGATTTTCACCGAAAATTTCTTATAAACATTTAATGCGTCACAGAAGCATAATTCCTAATAAAATATCATTTTAAATCATTTTATTTTCGTTGCATATAAAAATATTGATATTATTAATGGTAAATGTTGAAATTTATATTTTCATCAATTGTTTTAATTAAATTTAAGATAATTGTAATATATATATATATATATATATATATATATATATATATATATATATATATATAATATATATATATATATATATATATATATATATATATATATATATATATATATATATATATATATATATATATATATATATTCTCTTTTAAATCATATTTTTTTAGCTACCTGTACATGATAACATCTATATCATATTGGGATGAGATGTTGAACACTTTGGATAGGAAAAAATATTCATATACATTAATAATATAACATATCTAGTTAAATCAAATCAAATTTTTATTTTTATTTTTAATTTTTTTTTTTAATAACCCTTTATTATTTACCCACCACATCCTATTATAATAATAAAATAAAATTTTTAATAATTTTATTAAATTATTCAATATTAAATTCTTCTACATTATTCATTAACCTTTTTTAATAGTATTTCTTAAAAAATAAAAAATTTAAATATTATTCCATAATAACTAATTAACTAACTAAGTCAAATAATGGCTAGTTTTATCAGCTATACCCAGGCAATGATGCATCCTCACTATTTATTCACTAAGATCGATTTTCTTCTTCACCTTGTCTGAGGATGAACCACATTAGATGGTTCGAAACGTCAACCAAATCCTGATGATGTGATTAATCCAAAAGACATTTATCTGCATTATGGATCGCAAAAGTCTTATGTCTAACAATATTACTTTTGTTAAATAAGAGAAGTAAAGTAATTGTTGTATTACCAACTATGTTATTATTCATAATAATTAAAATAACATTAATCATTACAAATGATTTAATTAAAAAATCAAAATATATTAACTTTTATATATTGATGTTAGATCTAAGATTTTTGTGATCCATAATTTAGAAAAATGTCTTTCGGATTAATCACATCATTAGGATTTGGTCCAGATTTCTTCTTAGCCACTTGTAATCAAGTCCGTTCAAAATGACGCACCTTATCAGCCAATTCCCTTCCGTGTTGGGTAATAATGTTAGATCCAAGACTTTTGTGATCCATAATTTAGAAAAATGTCTTTCGGATTAATCACATCATTAGGATTTGGTCCAGATTTCTTCTTAGCCACTTGTAATCGAGCTTGTTCAAAATGACGCGCCTTATCAGCCAATTCCCTTCCGTGTAGGTAATAATATTAGATACAAGACTTTTGTGATCTATAATTTAGAAAAATGTCTTTCCGATTAATCACATCATTAGAATTTGGTCCAGATTTCTTCTTAGCCACTTGTAATTAAGCCCGTTCAAAATGACGTGCCTTATCAGACAATTCCCTTCCGTGTAGGGTATTAACGTTAGATCTAAGAGTTTTGTGATCCATAATTTAGAAAAATGTCTTCGAATTAATCACATCATTAGGATTTGGTCTAGATTTCTTCTTAGCCACTTGTAATCGATTTCGTTCAAAATGACGCGCCTTATCAACCAATTCCCTTTCGTGTAGGGTAATAATGTTAGATCGAAGACTTTTGTGATCCATAATTTAGAAAAATGTCTTTTGGATTAATCACATCATCAGGATTTGGTCGAGATTTCTTCTTAGCCACTTGTAATCGAGCCCATTCAAAATGACGTGCCTTATCAGCCAATTCCCTTCCGTGTAGGGTAATAATGTTAGATCTAAGACTTTTGTGATCCATAAGTTAGAAAAATGTCTTTTGGATTGATCACATCATTAGGATTTGGTCCAGATTTCGTTTTAGCCACTTGTAATCAAGCCCATTCAAAATTACGTGCCTTATCAATCAATTCTCTTCCATGTAGGGTAATAATGTTAGATCTAAGACTTTTGTGATCCATACTTTAGAAAAATGTCTTTAATCCTAATGATGTGCTTAATCCGAAAGACATTTTTCTATTTTATATATTGAGTTCAACGTTAATTAAAAATTTGTGATATTATTAAATAATTATCTCAGTTATTTAAATTAAAAAAATATATAATAATTTATCATAAGACGAGTAAAAAATCATTAAAAAATATTTTCCAAATCACTTAGACAAGTTCATAATCACCTTGAATTCATGAATTTATTATTTCACATACATGAGGCTAGTGAGGGAAGGTTGATTTATATAGTCACAAGTTTTGGACCTGTTATTAATTTTGACCCACTTCCAGTTTAATATATCTTATTTATTTACATCTTTAATTCTTTGAAAATAACTTAATGCATCACTTGTCAAAATAGGGTGATTCACTTTTCCAAGTGGCAAAGGAATCCAAAGAAAAATAAAACTATATTGTTACTATTATATTAAAAATAAGGTTAAAATGATTATTAACAATATAAACGGTGATGAGGCGGTCCCTTATGGCACTCATCACAGGTTCAATTCCCTTCTCCGATGAAGGTGATGTATCTGAACATGTTGATGAAGATGGAGTAAAAAAAAAAGAGAAAAACAAAAAGAAAAATGAAAGATTCTACCAAGCTTACAAAAAATATGTATATATAGATACAAAATATTAAATTTAAAGGAAATTAAAAGAAAATTTAAAATACTAATAAAATAAATATATATTTTTGATTCATTGTTTTTTAATATTCTAAAACAATACTTTTTTATTTCATTTAAATAAATTATTCATAATTTTGTTTTACATTTTTCAATTGATTAGGTAGCAATATTCTTTATGTGTGTTTAAAGTATCCAATTTGAAACCTCATCAAAGTAGTGTTTTACAATAAACAACAATATAAATTCTTTTTAAAAGTAGCAATTAAATAGGCAACAATAATAAAAAATTATTATAAAAATAATAATCAATTAATAAATTTTAGACAAAAATTGTGACTTTATTATGACATCCAATACTATTTTCACATATAGTTAGATTCTAAAATATAAATATATTTAAACTAAACTTTGACCAAAAAAATATAACTTTATTATAACATCCAATGCTATTTTCACATATAATTTAATTTAGATTCCAAAATATAAATATATTTAAACTGGACAGGAAGACCACCTCCCATATAACTTCTTAAATAATAATAAAAAAATATGCAAAATCATATGTCCACATCTTAGGCCAAAGTGAGAATTATTTAAATTCTGCGTAGAGGTAAGCCATGTCATTTTTTCGGATTGTAATTGGTTTACGATTAGAATTCTACAATTTTTAATTTGAGATAATTTAGTACAATAGCCATGATATCATTTTTGGGATTGTAATTGGTTTACAATTAGAATTCAACATTTTTTAATTTGAGATAATTTAGTCTAATATTGTTTTTGGTAGATTTATTTTTAAATATAATTATATAGATTTTTGGTCAAGAGTATGTTTTAAAATTATTTTTATTTGGTTTAGAGCTTAGTTTTTTTCGACATAAGGAAATATGGTAATAACTCAAGAAATATTTTATAAAATTAAAAATCTATTTTCTTACATATTACTAGTGGTAATTACAGGTGGCGCAATTTTTTTTAGATAATAATGATGAGTCAATCTGTATTAACAGATAATAACATGTGATTATTATCCCAATTATTGATTTGACAACTGAATTATTATAAATTTTCCCAACATAATTAAAAAGATTAATTTTATAAATTTTTAACTTTAAATATAATATAATATTATTATTTTAAATTAAAAAAATAGTAATTAGAATATATAATTATCAATTTCTAAATTCTTACGTTGAGATATACTTTTTTGAAATTACAATGTTGTGATCCACATTTTTTTAATTTAAAATAATTTAGTTTTTTTTTGTGTCTAGGAAATATTAAAATATATATATTGAAAATGGGTAATTAGAATATATAATTGTATCTTATTTAAATATATATATTGAAAATGGGTAATTAGAATATATAATTATATCATTGTAAGATATTGAGAAAAAATCCAAAATTCACACTATATATCTCAAATTTTGAGATTGCAACCTTATATTTAAGATCTTTCAATTTAAAATAATTTAATATTATATTTTGGGATTGCAATCTTATATTTAACATCTTTTAATTTAATATAATATTGTTATTTAATAAAAAATAAAATTTATGTATTGTTATTTATAAATATTATTGAAGTTATAAATATTTTTTCATTTCTCAATTCCATGTAACAATATTTATATGTAGGTAGCCATTATAATAATAATTCTTATCATTATGTCACTTTCAAGGAATTGAACTTAGGTGAGAGATCCTAACCACCCAAGATAATCTCAATTGACAATACTATACATAATACTCATTATTATTATTATTATTATTTTTAGAAAACTAACCCATAATTCAAAGAAGAATGAAATTACTTTTTGCATATGTGATATCACATTCAGATATAGACAATGTAAGTAGCTAAAAACCTACCAAAAAAGAACCCAAAACGACCAACCCAAATACCATTCTAGGAGGATATAGTTGGACATTCAAACAAATATTTTTAAAACCCTAGGGTCAACACAAGAAAGACAAACCCTAGGGCATATAAAAAAAACCTGCAAGAACCGAGATAGGGCAAACAAAAACCCAATAAAACAAAGAGACTAAAAACAACCCTGCAGATACAAATTAAGGTACAATGGCCCGTAGACAAGACCCCTGAAAAGCCATGAACTAGGCAGAGGTCACTTAAACAGCCCACATAAACAACCCCAAATCGGGCATCGTAACAATATGAAACAGGGCAACAAATTCCAACAATAGAATCACAACATCATCCCTACGAGGAGGCACGTGCATCAAGGAAAATAAGCAATGACAACAACGAGCAAGTGGTGGCACGTCAAAGCAGAACCTCAGGCAACACCAGACCCGAACTAGAATACTAATGGCAATCAAAGAGGACCTCGACAAAATAGAGGGTCACAACGAACCATAAGCGATCAGAGAAGGCCACGACTAAAATAAGCACACCACCAAGCTAGATAATAACAACATCGACAACTCAACAAGCAAAAGAAACCCATACCACACAGAAGAAAAGACACATAAAACAAAAGATCTAGATAACTAAGGATTCAACCCTCCCTCCCTCAACTCCCCTCCTATTCCATATTATTATTAATAATTATTTAAATAAATGAATTATAAATATTTTTGAAAAATATTATCAAATAAATTTAACCAAAATTTAAATGAAATAAATTATAATGAATTAATTAAACATAATATTATACAATATTAATAAACTAAATAAACATAATTATATATATATGATAACCACCATAGTTGAAACATTTTATCAAATAAATTTAACCAAAATTTAAATGAATATGAATTGTTATGAATTAATTAAACATATACCATTTTAATGAACTAATTAAACATAATATTATATAGTATTAATAAAATATGTTTATTTTCAAAATTATTTATTATTTTATATTAGCTAAGAAAGTGTTTTGTGATTTTATGATAAGAGTTTATTTTTTTTAATAATTTAGTATTTTTTAATTAGTATCTTAATATTTGTTGTTATAGTTATAAGAGATAAAGACCATGTCTATAAAATAAAATGATAAGTTAAAATATGGAATTTTGTTTATATGAGAAATTAGGATTTGACAGATATTTAAGATAAGATTTGAATTGCTCTCGATGGAAAACTAGGTCTACAATTTTTCTAACTCATACAACCATAAAACTAAAGAGAGTAAAATTTTAAACGAGAAAGCAAATCATGAGGTCAGAGTGTTTCAAGGTGCTCTACTTCATCAAAGAGGTTTATGGGAGACTCTTTGGAGGTTTTTCCTCTCGAGAAACATGTTTTGTCTCTCAAGTGCCTCAAACCTTGTAGTGATGCAATTCCTCTCCTCTTCTTGAAATAATAACACTTGGGCAACAAAGCCATTTCTATGCCAATATTATTCCCCGGTTCATTGAAATTTTGTGTTCCGGGTGTGCAAGGTCTAAGGGTACTTGAAAAAAATTTGCAATTTCAACCTCCATTTGGCCTTTCTCAATCATTTTCCTCACAGCCTTGGTCCTCTGTTCTGTTTCAAGGAGGTGGATATGTGGAATGCAATGGCTGAAGCCTCTACATCCCTTTTTTCCTTGGTACTGCAAGGCAACCTGGCCATGGTCTCTTTCCCCTTATCACTGCAACATCCCATGCTTGCGATAACAGTAACCCATTGCAACCACTACTTTGACAATAATCCTACCAAATAGCAGTCCATAGAGCCACGGAGCAAACAAGAAAACCGAAATACAGAGCACAAATAACTCGAAGGGAAGTTACCATATAATTCCCTCTTTGATGACAACATTTCTAAAATTATGAGGCATAATTTCCAACTTAGGCTTGACCCTTCGCATGCGAGGCTTTAATTGGGAAATTTTCCTCATTATTTCTCTTAGCAATTGTGCACGACTTATCCTACGAACTCCCTCAAGGTGATTTCTTCAGCGGTACCTCATATGTGCTGGATTGAGTGCTAAGGACTAGTTCAGTGGTTTAGCTTGTGCTAATGGCCACACACTTCCATAATTACTTTTGACATGTTTAGGAGAGATTGTGCGTAGCTTCATGTCAACTCTTCCCCCTCCAGTTGGACCCATGTACGATGATTTTATGTTAAGTTATAAGAAAGTCATGTCATCATTTTAAAAATATTTACTATTTTAAATTAGGTAAGAAAAATGATTTATAATATTATGATAAGTTATACTAAAGTTATGCATTTTGTTAATATAATGGTTGATTGATTAAGTGGTAAATATATTAACATATTCATCCTTTATCTGTTTGGACTATGTGATACAAAAGAAAATTATTTATAAGTAAATATACTTATATGTTTTCTTAAAAGTTTTCATTAACATATGTTAGATAAATATTACTGTGAAACAAGATATCGTGCAAACACCACTTTTACCCTAAATCCAATCACCTTTAATTTTATTCTTTTATTTTTATTTTTGTATCAAGAGAACTGGTAGACTTGTTATCCGTTATCAAGGAGGCTTGGGTTTGAGTAGGAGGGATTTCCCTTATACTACTGAGCCTAACATAATTGCAAACAAGCATACTAGACAAATTAACCAAGTTTTGAACTTCAACGACACTCAATATTCATCAATGCCCCACCCATTAACGATTTTTTTCTTTTTGACAGTATTGACCCAATGACTAACCAAGAGCCTAGACATCCCATATGGACCATGGACAGAGTGAAAACTCCTAAGGGTCACCTACTCCTTGAGCCTAATCAATACATGCTAAGCATATCGTTGCAGGGAGTCAAACCCGGGTGGTGAGGGAGTTAACAACCCACGTCAAACACTCGATCTACCCTTGACACCCATTAAAGATTTTGAAAATAGACATGTAAAATTGTAAATGTTTACAAAACCTCTTCAACCCTATTCCTACTTTCAAGATATGTGAAAAATAAACTTCCATACCGATCCATGTTTAAAAAAATTTCATCCTCTCTTTTCATCCTCACTTTCATATTTACACAACCATACCATTTAGAAGTAAAGTTATAAACATGATGTGGTAAATGTGGAGGGAGACTTCTTTTCTATCCCTAATTTCACTTCCTTAAAGAGAAAGCCCTTACTGCCTTCTTTTTAATTCATTTTTATGTTGGCAGTTTCAATTTTTTTGGCGTTGTCTACAGATGCTACAAATTTTCTTGGACAATAATTTTCTTGACCGAATCCGATGAAAACATTTTAAAAAATATCAGAATGTTGGAGTGTTTGAATAATTTTTTTATGGTGGAAATGGATTCAATACCATCCAGAACCCTGAGGCAACCAAAATCTTGAAGTTTGACAGCTATAACCCAAATTTTCAAAGATTTCTACCGAATTTTACCATAATGTTGCCAAAATTTCTATTATTTTCAGAGCTAATTTGCAGATTTTTTTAAACTATGCTCTTCATTTTTATCTCATTGCTACAAATATAAAATTGTACAAACATAAAAGTGAAATACAAAAATGGAATTTTATAAAATAAGAAAAATCATCCTCATTTTTTAAATTTTAATAAAAAACAATTTATTATCCACGAGGTCTTACATAGATGGTGATCAATGTGTTGGTGTGTTGTTAAGACAATGGTTGATGTGAAGTCACCAATTCAATTCCTTACCCCAATGAAAATGATGTATTTGAACATAATAATGAAGATACAGTCCTACTTTGATTTGTTTTGGAACTCTTTATTAGGTCATGATGTATTTGAACATAATAATGAAGATACAGTGCTACTTTGATTTGTTTTGGAACTCTTTATTTGTTTTGGAACTCTTTATTTGGCCATGATGTATTTGAACATAATAATGAAGATACAGTCCTACTTTGATTTGTTTTCGAACTCTTTATTCGGTCTTGAGTGGCTATAATTAACTCTAGAGAAACTGAACCCCAACCCTACACTAAACCATGATCTACACCTCATAGTTAGCTTCTTAAAACTTTATTAACATGCCATCTGAATGTCCGAAGGAAACGCGTAAAGGCTTATATTTATTTGCGCTGCAGTATTGACCAGTTCGGCGATTTCTCGTCACATTTTTCGAAATTGTAAAGCGGACATAGATATCACAGAACGGTCGCTACTCTGTCACGATATTGAGCTGATTCATATCAATCTTGTCCCAATAGCAAGCTGTTTGATACAATTTCTGCCTGAGTACGTACAATTTCTTTCCCTGAACACCTATTAGCAATAAAATGTTTCCATAATAAAATGCTGTTGGTTTTCAAACGATTCAGCCAATACCCACTGGTTTGCTGTATTTCTGTGCGCAAATGTTTTGCTGTCGAACCTCTGTTTCTTTTTTCATGCATATAACGTCTTTTTGTCGGCCCTCTGGTTTTTTACTATGGCACTCTTTACTTGCACAGTTTCTGAACACAGAATGATGGACTAGTTTGTAGATGGTGAAATCTCCTCTCTTACTGTGGGACAATGGTTGTCACATTTTCTTTGTTTTTTGAGATTTTGGGATCCAATGAAACACAATATATGCTATTATGTATGTTTTGTTTTCTTAATATAAAACAGCGTTTTTTTTCCCTCTGGTTTTTTACTATGGCACTCTTTACTTGCACAGTTTCTGAACACAGAATGATGGACTAGTTTATAGATGGTGAAATCTCCTCTCTTACTGTGGGATAATGGTTGTCACATTTTCTTTGTTTTCTGAAATTTTGGGATCCAATGAAGCACAATATATGCTATTATGAGATTTTGGGATCCAATGAAGCACAATATATGCTATTATGTAATGTTTTGTTTTCTTAATATAAAACATCGTTTTTTACTATGGCACTCTTTACTTTTTTTTTTTCAGAGGAAAAAAACACTGGATATATTAAAATATAAACCGTACATATAACATGTATAATCTCAGCTATGAAGATTGATTAACATGTATAATCTCAGCTATGAAGATTGATAGCGAGAAGTCCATCATACCGGCCAGACATAAAAGCTCACTTGTAGGAACAAGGAGCATGTAAGTATTTTGTCGGCCTCCCCATATCGGGAAATTACATCCCAAACAAAATGTCCTCCATTCAGCTGGACCATGATAAAATGAAGGTTGAAATGAAAACAAATAATTGGTACCACATACAATATGAACAAAAATGATTTGGATTGCTGATCAGATGGTGGAGAGATTTAGAAGTTAACCGGCAATGAAAAAGTATGTAATCCTCCCTGTGTTATCGTGCAAGTGTCTTTTCTTGTACAAAATTCCGCGAAGCATCCATTTCATGTAGTGATGCATGAAGTTCAGTTGAGCCTCTCCTGTAAGATATTGGCAGGCCTCAGCTTCAGCAATATGTAATAAATCCTGTCATAACAAAAACGTTCCAACAGGCTCGCTTGTTTTGTTTCGTTCTGGCTCGCTTGAAATTATATGTCCGGCTCGCTTGTTAACTTTTACTCAGCCTCGCTTGGATACAAAAAGTATTCGCAACCATTATATGATAGACCTCTCACACAGGCTCGCAGCTCGACAATTATGAAAATCTCAACAGGCACGTTTGCATTGATGTATTCTGGCTCGCTTGTATTATTTGTCCGGATCATTTGAATACATATATCCCGGCTCGCTTGTAGTTGTGTGGCAGACCATCTTTGAAAGACTGATAATACCGTTATAATCTGTAAACCTTATCATGCACGTTAGAGAAAAAAGGATTCAAAACCTATTGATATTCTGTGTGTCCGGCCAGAAAGAGAGTTTAGTGCCCTGCAAAAGAAACCTGAAGACATTACAGGCATAACAAAACTTAGTGGTATCATGTTATGGAATTGGGATAGAAGTTTGCCAGAAAGAAAGGCCATCTCTGAAGAGCTGGACCTGCATAATCCCAAAATCAGTGATCAAACCTTTTCTGGACAGCCCATCAGCCCTTGTACTGTTTTCTCTGTATATATGAGTGATAGGCGGCTGGTTGAGTGTGGCCCATAAACCTCGAACCCTTTGTAACCAGCCCTGTAAAGCAGGCCCCATCATGACCATGTCCCCTGTAACCCACCCAATAATTACCTTTGAATCCCCATATACATGTGCACCCTGAATCTGAAGATAGGCAGCAAATCGGAGAGCACCCCATAGCGCAATAAGTTCCGCCTTATTGTTGGATCCCCGACCAGCATTCCAATGAATGTGAACCCGTTCCCGCAGTGATATTTTAATCCAGGCTCCGCAACCCATCAACCCATCCTCGCAAGCACCGTCAAAATATATCGCTGGAATTGTGATTTCATGTGGTCTTATGCGCTTGGAGCAATCCTGAATAGAAACGCAAGGGGAGGGGCGTTCTTCCATCCATCCAAGTATGTAAGAGAAAACCCGTGAAGTCTAGAATGGCACCTCCTCAAAAATCAAGCTATTTCTTCCCCTCCACACCTCCCATATGAAAAAGAAAGGCAGCGATTTATATTTACCTCTTAGTTTGTCCCATTCCATTGCAGTATTGAAGAAATCAGTAGGCGACCATGCAGGACCCATGTAATGAATGGAGAAGAGTCTCCACAAACTCATGATGACAGGGCACCGAAAGAATAGATGATCAATTGATTCGAGGTCAGCACAGCATATGTGACATCTATAGGGACCTAAAAATCCCCTTCGGGTCAGATTTTCACCCGTAAGGATCCTACCCTTCCAAACCAACCATCCAAAGAGCACAATCTTAGTGGGTATTTTCCTTCGCCAGAATGGATAGAAAGAAGCTGTCATCTGATCCCTATAAGAATCCAAATTTAGCATACTGTAAACATCTTTGACAATAGGCGCTCCATCGTGTATGGGCCCATCCCAAACAATTTTATCGCCACCAGCGTCCCAACAGAAACCCACAGCCCTGAAAGCGTCCCGTAGCTGTTCCCATTCATCCGTCATGTTCGCCGGAAGTCCCAGCTGGAGCGCGCTTTTGAATTCTGGTGCGCCGTAGGACTAGACTCTAATAGTCTGAGATATGAAATTGATACCCCTGTGTGAGAGGCAATGCACCAGTAATGGGGAGGGGACATGTTCTGAGGGAAAGCCGATAATTCTGTTGAAGGTGAAAGGGATATTACCCCCATCCCTAAAATACCAAGCAAGTCTATCGGATACCAGACCATTTATCTTCTTGAAACTATGCCAAATGACCGATATAAACCTGGGGTGGGGGAAATTTGAAACGAGAATTTGTTGTAGGATATCCCCCCTTATATATTTGCATTTAATAACAGCATTCCATATGCCATTTCCCTGTATAACCTTCCAGAAGGACTTCATAAAGCAGCGCTAAATTGAAAGTCCTCGTGTTGAGTATGCCCCATCCATCGTGTTCCTTAGCTCTGCATAGGCGCTCCATCTTAACTAGATGTATTTTATTTGTCATAGTGGCCCCACCCCATAAAAATTTAGCCATAATTCGGTCCAGCTTTTTGATTATGCCATCAGGAATGTAGTACAGATGTCCCCAGTATACCAGCATTTGTGATAGAACCGCCTGGATCAAGATTACCCTGCCCCCCAAGGATAACCACCTATGTGTCCATCCAGAGATCTTCCGCCGGAATTTGTCGATCATCCAATTCCAGTCCTGGTTCTTATATGCACAGGGTTTAATCCTGAATCCTAGATATGTAAACCCAGCATTGGCCACCCTAATATCGATCCCCATGAATTCAGCAATGAATTCAATCTCCTGAATGTCTCCATATTCATATATAATAAAGGATTTGCTTTTGTTAATATTCAGACCTGTGGCAGCTTCAAAACGATTGAACATTAAGTGTATATAGAACCAATGGTTCCTATTCAGATATCCATACAACAGCAGATCATCAACAAATAAGGAGTGTGAACAGGAAACTTCATTTGAAAAGGAAAATCCCTTAATACAACCCCGCCTCTCCGCATTATGCATTATGCCACTGAAACTGTCCATGATAAGAATAAATATCAAAGGAGAGAGCGCACAGCCCTGTCTCAACCCACGCTCAGCCGCGAAAAAGGATGTTGGGATACCATTTATTAAAACTGCATAACGAACGGAAGTGATGCAAGACATTACCCATCTTATAAGCCTGATAGGAAGACCAATCTTCATGAGCATGAGCCTAATATATGACCAATCTATGGAATCATAGGCTTTATGAAGGTCCACTTTCATCAGGATAGCCTTCCTTTTCTCCGAGTGTATGGAATGAAGAACTTCTTGTGCAATCGCCACGGCCTCATGTATGGAACGACCCTTAAGGAAGCCGTATTGCTCTTTTGATATACAGTCGGACAATATTCCTTTTAGCCGGTCGGCAATTATCTTGGAGTTTATCTTGTAAAGCACGTTACACAGAGCAATTGGTCTGAAATCTGTAAAAGATTGGGAATCATTCAGTTTAGGAATAAGAGCTATGAAGGTAGAATTAAGGTTTGTCGGCATGTCTCCCGACATTCTGATATGTTCAATGATCTGGGTCAATTCCTCCCCCATCAAATCGAAGAAGTGGATAAAAAATTCCGCAGGCCACCCATCAGGCCCCGGACATTTATCCGAAGAAAAAGCTTTGAGGACCTTTATGACTTCATTCCCTGAAACTGCACAATCCAAGAGCGAAATGGCTTCAACATCGAAAAATCTATTGACATGCTCTAAAAGCCATACCTGGTTCTCATAATCGATGTTGCCATGTTTCGAGTAGAAAGCAGAGAAGTAAGCGAGCGCCTCTTTTTGGATGTCCTGAGAAGAATAAGCAACAGAACCATCTTGACGCTTGATGCTCCATATAGAGTTCCTATTCTTCCTCCCATTCGCATACTTGTGGAAATATTTTGTGTTTAGATCTCCCTCGGCAAGCCACGTAATTCTGCTCTTTAACCGCCAAGTGACCTCCTCAATCCTAAGGATTTCTCTTTTCCTTTCACCAAGCCTTATGAGTTGCTGTAGAATGATGTCGTCAGGATGACAATTACTGAAGGAGGATATGATCACTTCCATTTGTTTCTGTATATCCCAATATTCCTTTTTAAGATTCTGCTTCTTCTGTCTCTCCCATGTCTTGGAGGCGTTCTTGATTTTCTGAAGTCTATAGTGAAAGGAATCCCATGCGTCTGCAAAGGGTATGTCATATTCTGCGTGCCAAATCTCCTCAACCATACCTGTGTATTGAGGGTCTTCGAGCCATATTCGATTGAACTTGAAAGGTCGACCCAAGACTTGCTCCTTATTGGACCATGAGAAGGAAATTGGCAAATGGTCCGAGATGTCAGATACTAGTATCGCCGATCTGGGATTCTCCAAGATGTCCGCGACGGATTCTTTCACCATCACCCGGTCAAGCCTCTTCCCTATGTAGTTTTCACCCCCACAATTATTGGACCAGGTCGGCGCCATTGGAAGAGGCCTAACGTCCCACAGCGCCTGTGAGTAAAATATGTCATTTAGAAAACCCGCCAGCGGATCCAAACGAGCAGAATTGCCCCAAATCTCATCCGCATTAAGGGTTGCGTTAAAGTCGCCCATTATTATAAGATTTGGCGGTGCCATTATGCCCGACGCCTGCATTCTGTTCCAAAAAGCCACCCTATTAGCATATGGAGCATATATATTAATAAGATTAAAATTGGCTGGCAAACCTCTGAGTCGACCTGTTAGCAGAATACCCCCGAAAAAGCTAAATGCCTTGAATGCAACAAAATCTGGGTTCCATATGGCAATCAAACCCCCGGACCGTCCATTTGAGTCAATCGCCACCGCTTGCCATCCTTTTCTGATTTTTAAAAACATATTAATAGCCTTTAAACGATTGGACATGGTCCCCTGTCCCAAAAATACGATAGGGTTCCTGGTGTTTAAAAAATCCCTGAGGCAATGGAATTTGGGGGCATCGCCCAACCCCCGTAGATTCATAGAGATAATATGATTCATGAGAGTGAATTCCGCGGGTGGCTTGCTCTAAGCGCCCTGGTTGAGCCATGGGGACCATCGTAACCAGCAATAGGAACATCAGAGAGACCGACATCATCATCGGAGAACAGAGACACCGACTTTAGCTTCCCTTTGTTCAGCCTGCACGCTGCCTTTGCCTACTTCTTAAAAGAGTTGATAGCAGATGTTAGGCCCGAAGAGTTTTTTGGTGGGGAGGGTATAGGTTTATCAAAAACCGTTAAGGCAGCCAGGTCATTGTTGGGGTTCCCCAGCAGCGAATCAATATCACTTCCTATTGAATTCCTAGGGGAGTCATATAGGTTAATAGTACCAGATTTTTCTGGTGAATTGTGTGGCGAGGCAAAGCTAGTCCTATAGTTCGAGCAATCATCTATCAATAGGCCTGTACGAGAAGATTCCCCCCCCCATAAAGCCGGTTTGTACAGAGGCGGGTCATTTTCAGGAGAGCTCATTTGCCCGGAATGTATTGGTATCATGATTTGTAAGGCAGCCTTGAGGGGTGTATGTTCTGTCCCAATTGATCCCCCTACCTTACTACAGTGGATGGTATTATTATCTGGAATATTGAATTCATTTGGTCCAGAAGAAGGGCATGGGACTGGGGCATCCAAGTCCTCCGGAATATTAATAGCATGTGATGGGGCAGAGTTTGACGTATTATCGTTTTGCGGCTGAAGAACCCTATACAATTTACGACCAACAGATGGATGACATGCTATATTGGGAGGAACCATAGAATCTGAAATGGGAAGGTCAGGTTGGCCTTTTACAAAATTGTAAGGTTCATCCTCATGGGATAAATTGGAAGTCATACCTTTTTTTTCACATCCCGATGTGCCCGTGCTACCGTTGCGTCGGCCTTCATCGCCCAGAAAGAGATGACCCTGTCCCGCTTTGGCCATACGAAGCCTGAAAGGGCAATGATCCCTTAGATGGCCTGTCTTGTGGCATATCAGGCATCGAAAGGGTATGCCCCAAAAATCGATACGCTGACGATGCCTTCTGTTGCACCATAGCAAATCCACATCACCTGGAAGGTCAGCCATATAATTAATCTCTACCAAGATCCACGCAATCCTCTTATCAGCAGTACCCACAATGCTGGGGTCAATATATTTGGTAGAACCTATAGAGTCACCGATTGTGCGCAAAGCCTTGAGAGTCCAGAACTCCAAAGGCAAGCCAGGAAGCTTGACCCACACCAACTTGCTACGAGGGGCCTCCAACACCGGATTAAATCCAATATACTAGGGTATAATCTGTAAAAAACATCTTCCCCGAACCCAAGTGCAATCTGTAACCTTGTGGACGTCTTTTTCGTTCATGAAATGAACGCTGAACCATCCGTTAATGAGCTTACTGACAATCGGAGAATATCCAATAATGGATTTCCATTTCTTGTTGACCCATGAAGCGGAATCGAAGTCTTCGCAGTCCGGGAACACCCATCTGCATACAATAGCCCTACTCTGTAAGCTCGACACCCGAATACAAAGGTCTTCGTAATCCAGAGTGACTTCCTTTATCTCCATCCTTTGTTTGAAAATCTTCTTCTTGCGACGACGAAACCTTCTAAGATATTGTCCTCTGGACCGATAGTTTGAGAAACCTTTAGACTCAGATGAATCTAAAAAAGCTTGTTTAATTATGGCATCGTCCGCTTCAAAATCAGCCGAGATGGAACCATCGCCACCCTGCATCCTAACATCCATGTTAGATTCGTGTCTTTTGCCGCTCCTGTTGAGGTGACGTCAAGCCGCAAGCGACGCCAACTCACCTGCATGTACAGAGTGCCGCCATCTTAAGGAGATGTCAGCGCGAGCAGAAAGACGGCTACGGCACCAGGCTCCCAAGTATAATGATAGAATATCTTTGATTCTTCAGCCACAATAAAATATATAGTAAATAGGACGTCGATGGGATTGTAAAAATGATTTTGAGAGTTGTTCTGGGAAGAAACAGCTGGGAGGCATGAATAATATAATCTAAGACTACCAACCTATCCTGACAGACGTACCCCCCTCCGTCACCCGAACTAAATAGAATGTTTATAGGACGTCGATTCCACAGATAGGTCCATAAATGGATGTAAGAAGTATTTGGGAAACTCCCCCTCCTATGTCAGAATATGAAATAAAAAATGTGGATTAGGTGAGTTCCACATAATGAACCTGTATTCCACTCTGAGCAGCCCAAAACATGATCGTCCCCCGCCGTCGACACACCAATCCCAATAACCTCCCGGAAATTTCAAATTCAAACCATTGAACCGGGATGATGACTCAGAGCTGGAACATTCAACCAGAAACCGACCATGCTACTCCGATCTAAGCTTGGCAACAGCAGCAGAAGCATCCAGGGATCGTCCACCACCTTCTGAATAATCTAAAACCAACGCTTTTACATGGTCGAGTTACCACTACCATATTCTTAAACCAACTCCAAGTAGCCACCCCATAAGAACTATGACAGGACTCATTTGGATCATAACCACTCGAAAAAGATGAGTTCTGATTGCAGCCCTCCTGAGAAACCATAAGCCCCGTTGAGATGTAGGCTACTTGAAGGCTCACATCCACCATTAATTTGACATAACAAGAGCGAAGCCACCAACAGCGACAAAAATACTCTTATAGGTACCAGCTATAATACTAGAGCCATCCAAGTGAATACTGCAGCATCAACCACGGTAGCCACCATGAGCAACCAAAATTGTCCACCCAGGTTCCAGCTATGTAGACTTTACCCCCGCCTTAACATAACTCAAGCCACCATAAGCAAATCTCAATGGGTACCAGCTTGGTAGACACGGATATAGCCACCGAGAGCAACAATTTTATCCTCAAGGGTTCCAGCTAGTGTTATGAGATACAGTACCAATAGCTCAGCTAAAGCCACTATAAGGAGCATTTTATCCATGTTGGGTTCCAGCTTCAGCCCCCACCATTACCAACAAGGTGCGGCACCACAACGTCCCCGCCGAGTAGTTCTCCCCATCGTCGCATCCCTGGTTCTCTAGGGACCCCTGTTTTTTTCGAAAAATCTGGCCTCTGCCTCAAAAAATATGCTCCCCCTCACACATATCTGATCATGTCCTTGTAAAGTTTCCACCATTTCGAAACTGCTCTCAACATAAACTCATCATACTCTTCGCTTAAGGCTGGTAAAACTTTCCCACTCATGTATTCTTCAAGACACTCACGGTATTTCTCATAGATTTGGTGCGAGTTATTATGAACGTCCCCATAGTTGCACATACAGTAAACAGTTGAATGAATTTTCACGTACTGTGGGACAATTGTTGTCACATTTTCTTTGTTTTTTGAGATTTTGGGATCCAATGAAGCACAATATATACTATTATGTACTGTTTTGTTTTTTAATATAAAACAGCGTTTTCCCTCTGAAAAAAAGTTCAATTGTAGGAAATTTCGTTGATTTTTTTCTCACACTTCGGCTAGTGTTTGCTGCCTCTATGGGCAAATCTAGCAAAATTCTATATATAAAGCTGAAATTTATCTTATTTCTAAAGGTTTAGTCCAAAGTTCGGTAGTTGTTTTTCAGATGTTTTAATCGCTGCGATAGAGGTTTCGTTTTCATTTTGCCGGTGTCACCATTATCTCAGTTAATAAGGTAAATTTCTGGATGCATGTCAGTTCTTTGGGTTTAAATATCCTGGGGAAATTCCAGACAATATAGTAAACTTCAATACTGACTCGAACTTTGCCAGTTGGTATAAATTAAATCAGACATTGAAGGTTCTGTGAGCTTTACAGTTAAATTTCGTATTTTGTCATTTGTGCACTTTTGTACCGGTTAGATTCGGAGTCGTCTAATCGTGTAGCAAACAATCTTGTTCGTGAGCAGCTTGACAGAATCCGATATTGAAAAATCACAGTTTTTCAGTAAAAAATTGCAATCTAATTAATTCTCAGATCTGAAGTGAATTTTTCAGCTCTCATTTTCAATGGTGCAACTCCACACTGTAATTTTAATAATCAACAATCTCACCTGAAATTTTAAAATTTTCACGCAATGACAATGGAAAAGGGAATGTGGTTTGCTACACGAGTAGCTTATCCGAAGTGATGTTTACAGATAGACCTGGGACCTGGGCTTCTTCTAAGTTGGGTATCAATTGAGCAGTGGCGGTTCCGGTATTTTTTTTGTCAAATTTATGCAATATTGCCATCCTTTAAGTCAAATTTCTTTTATTTTATTATACATTAAAAGCGGTGATATTATTTCCATGGATAGCATGTTGGTCTTTGTTGTGTACATTCAGGTTATTTTCATTTTGGCGGTCTGGATGTTGTTTTAATAGAAAACTCACATTTCTTATTTATATAAAATATCTTTCCATTTACATAAGATGTGTCCGTTTGATGATACAAATAACAAAATCTATGCATATTGCAGGATAGAGTCAACGGAGAAAACTGAAAGCATGGTAGATATTTCTGAAGCAACTACCCTGTCATTCGAGCTAAACACAGGAGCTAAGATACCAGCCGTGGGACTGGGGACATGGCGAGCTCCACCGGGTGTAGTTGGGGATGCCATAAAAACAGCTATAAAGGTATTCTCGCATTCCAACCTCCCCCACCTTCTTCTTTTAACAGGTTCTTATCTATTTTAGGGTTTGTTACGGAGTTGCGTTTACTGGTTATTGTCTGTTTTTGGTATTGTTGTGGAGGAAGACATTTTGAAGTTATGGTTCATGTATTTTGATAAGTAGCATCGATCTGTAACGCAGAGCTTATAGTCCACACGCCTCACCAGTACAGAACTTTTGCAACAATGAAATTAGGTCTATGTTCTTGGAAATATGCAGAGATCTTTGATCTTGAGAATCAACTCCAATGCTTCTGTTCTCAGTGCGATTTTGAACACAAAACAACTACTTGACAATCCCAAAATAGAATGGTACTTTGCTGTGCAATATGCCAATCAACAACACTGCTGCTTAGTTGAAATTCAATTGACTCCTTTGCAAGTTAATATCAATGTTCCACCAAGTTCCCTGGAGGTGGGAGCGAGGGGGCGAGGGATGCAAAAGCTCCCTACCAATTTTCAAGAAACGTGGGGGGACGTCGGGGTCATAAAAATTATAAAATTTAATATTTATAATGTGACTGTATTTTTGCAAGGAATGTATAGACAGTCATCATACACTTACATCATGAAAGATAAATCATAAATGATAAAATTATAAATAGATGAATGATGAATCATATAACTGAAACAAATTTAAAAGTTAAAACTGTTAAAAATATGACAACAAATGTAAATAATGTAATTTTGGGCAAATTACTTATTAACCGTTAATTGGTTGAGTAACGAAATGAAGTTAGAATAACGAAATAGGCTCAAGTTAAATTGGATGGCCTGAGAGGCTTGTATGTGTGGAGAATCATTTGATTAATAGAGTTTCCAATCCCTTGCCCCGTGGAGGTTTTGCTTGACACCCTGTCAAGGTTTCACCACGTAAATTCTGTGTGTTTACTTATGTGTGTTTATCTTTCAGTTTCATTCAGTTATTAATTAGTGTTTCTTTCTTCAATCTTGTTTCCAAAGTACAACAATTGGTATCAGAGGTCAAAGTAGTTGGGATCTTATCGTGGGTATTGAAGTCAGAAGCTGCTGGCTGAGAGAACAAGTCGTTGTCCATTGTTATTATTGGATGGCTGAGAGAAGATAAGCCGCTGCTCTGGAGCAAAGAAGCAGCGACCTCGAAGTTAAGGAAGACGGTATTTTTATTATTATTTTTAATTCCTTCTGCCGGAGCTAAACCCTGCATCCACCAGAAAGAGGCAACGTTGGCAGCGCTGTAGAAGAAGACTGGAGAAGCTTGCACATGGAAGAGAAGAGCTGTTGCCGTCGAAGGAACCAAGAGACGCCGGTTGCAGAGGGTTTGCTCGAGTGCGCGAAAAAAGGGGCTGTAGCATGCTCATTGAAAAATCTGCATTGCATCTGTCTCTTGATTACCCTGAAGTTTTTGAAAGTTGCGGGTGGAGAATGAAAAACTGTTGGTGCAGTGACTGAAATCGACTGCCTAAGAGAAAGGAGGATGCAGTTTTTTTTTGAACGCCTGAGTTTGATTGCTGCCACTGCCGAAGAGGAAGGAGGGCGCAGTTTTTTTTTGAACCTTTCGATCAATAGTCTTTCAGAGGTATTTTCGCCCAGAAGATAAAATTCAGAGGTACTTTCATTTTTCTGCATTATTTTCTGCTGAAACCAGTTGTCGCCCAGAAGATTTAAAATAAAATAAAAATCAAAGGTATTTTTTGTTTGTGAAAATTCTCAACTTCTGAAAATTCTCAGAGGTATTTTTTCAGCTTGTGAAAATTCTCAGAAATTTGTTGTCCAGAGAAAAATTCTCAGCTTTTGTTGTTATTTAAAAAAAAATAAAAAATAAAAAAATGGAGTAAGGTTTGGTTAAGTAGCAACGAAATTGGGAAAATTCTGAAAAAAGGGGAAGGAAACAATCATTTTTTTTAAACCCTAGTAGAAGAAGGAAAATCAGAAACCCTAGTAGAAGAGGGAAATCTTTTTTTTTTAAGACTCTAGTTGGAAATTAAAGAAATAAGGGAAAACTAGGAGGAAGAAATGGCCAAAATGACAAATGCAAAGTTCGAGGTGGATAAATTCACTGGGAAGAACAATTTCGCATTGTGGAAACTGAAGGTTAGGGATTTGCTAGTGCAACAAGGGTTGCACAAAGCACTAGACGGGGTAAAGAAAAAACCAGCAAGCATGACAGATTCGGACTGGGAGGACATGGATGCCCGAGCCCTCAGTACCATTTGGTTATGTTTGGCAGATGAAGTTCTCTTTAATATTGTTGAAGAGAGCATAGCTGAAGGGTTGTGGGGAAAATTGGAAACCTTGTATATGAAAAAATCATTAACAAATAGAATTTATTTAAAAAGACAATTGTACAGTCTTCGGATGAAGGAGGGTACAAAAGTTGCAGAACATTTAAATGTTTTTAATACGCTTATTTTCCAGTTGTCAGATATGGAAGTTAAAATGCAGGAAGAAGACAAGGCAATAACCTTGTTGTGTTCTCTGCCCGAGTCATAGGATCACTTCGTAACTTCAATCAGTCTGAGCACTACCGATTCCTTAAAATTTGAATCTGTTGTGGGTGCTCTCTTATCTGAAGAAGTACGAAGAAAATCTAGTATTGAGACATCTGCACCAAAAGCCATGGTAGCCAGAGGTCGGTCAAAGGAAAGAGGGGAGAGAGCAAGGGGTTCTTCCAGATCAAAGTCAAAGGGCGGGAAGAAGTGTAAAGCTAAGTGCTGGTACTGCAACAAACTGGGACACCTCAAGAAAGATTGTTGGAAACGGAAGGAGTCGGAAAACCATAACAAGGAAGCAAATCAGGTTGATTCAGGTATGGTTGATGAGGTTTTAATTGCTGAAGCTCTCTTTGTTTGTAATGTCTCTCAAGATGCTGAAAATTGGCTATTAGACTCTGGTGCTTCTCATCATATGAGTCCGAACCGAAGTTGGTTTACTTCATATGAAACTGTAAATGGTAGTTCTGTATTCATGGGAAATAATGCATCTTGTCAGACTGTTGGGATTGGTAATGTAAAAATTAAAATGTATGATGATACAGTTAAAACATTATCTGATGTTAGGCATTTACCTGAACTAAAGAAAAACTTGATTTCCTTGGGAGTTTTGGATTTGAATGGGTATAAATTTACAGGTCAGAATGGAATGCTAAAAGTCTCAAAAGGAGCCTTGGTTGTTATGAAGGCTGAAAAGGTCGGAAATCTGTACAGACTCAAAGGAAGCACTCAAGTTAGTGAAGCAGCGATCGTATCAGAAAAAGCAGAAGAAGGTTCTCGTCTATGGCATCAGCGGTTGGGTCACATTAGCGAGAAAGGTCTTTAGGTACTGATGAACCACAAGTTGCTTCCTGATTTGAAATCCTTGAAGTTGGATTTTTGTAAATATTGCGTATTTGGTAAACAATGTAAACAAAGGTTCAAGACTGGAAATCATAATAGTAAACAGATTTTAGACTACATTCATTTTGATCTGTGGGGACCATCTCCTACTGTGTCTTATGGAGGTGCATTATATTTCTTAACATTTATTGATGATTTCTCCTGAAAAGTTTGGGTCTATATGTTGAGAAAGAAAGCTGATGTATTTAATGTTTTTAAACAATTTAAAACAATGGTGGAAAAGAAAATAGGCAAATCAATTAAATGTTTAAGAACTGACAATGGCGGTGAATTTACTTCTTTAGAATTTGAACAATTTTGTAAGGATGAAGGGATTGTTAGACATAAAACTGCTGTTTATACTCCTCAGCAAAATGGCGTTGCTGAACGGATGAATCAGACTCTTATGGAAAGAGACAGAAGCATGATTAGTAATGCTAACCTGCAAAAGGAGTTGTGGGCAGAAGCAGTATCTACTGCTTGTTATTTAGTTAACAGATCACCTTCAGTTGCAATAAACTGTAAAATTCCTGAAGAAGTTTGGTCGGGTCAGTCTTGTGATTATTTGCATTTGAAGATTTTTGGTTGTGATGCCTATGCTCTTATTCCTAGAAATCAGTGTTCAAAGTTAGATCCAAAATCGAAATGTTGTGTCTTTGTTGGATATGATTATGCAGTGAAGGGATATAGGTTGTGGGATCCTTCTTCATGGAAGATAGTCATTAGTAGAGATGTAACATTTGATGAATCTTCTCTTTTAAAATCAGATGTTGAAAAAGTTGAACAGGAGCAGGTATTGCCAAGTCAGCAGATTCAATTGGAGACTAAACTTTTTCTAGAAAGTCGAAAGGAAGGAGAGACTTCTGATGAAAAAGGTGGAGAAGCAAAGGAAACTGGAGAAATTCCAGAATCAAGTCAACAACCAGTCACTCTAAGAAGGTCTACAAGGGAAAGAAAAACACCTAAAAGGTATGAAGACTCTGCTTCATCTTTTGCATTGATTACTGAAGATGGGGAACCTTCTTGTTATCAGGAAGCAGTAGATGATGCAGATAGCAAGATATGGAAAAAGGCTATGGAAGAAGAAATGGACTCCTTAGCCAAGAACAATACCTGGGATCTTGTAGAACTTCCTGAAGGGAGAAGTGTTGTTGGGTGCAAATGGGTCTTCAAGTTGAAGAGAAAAGTTGATGGAAGTATTGAGAGGTATAAGGCAAGACTGATTGCAAAAGGTTATTCTCAGGTTGAAGGTATTGATTTTCATGAGATTTTTTCACTAGTAGTTAAACTTGTTTCTATTCGTACTGTGTTAGCACTAACTGCTTTACTTGGCCTTGAGTTAGAACAGTTAGATGTTAAAACAACCTTTCTTCATGGTGATTTGGATGAAGAGATATATATGGATCAGCCAAAAGGTTTTGTACAAGGTCGCAACAGAAGATTAGTTTGCAAGCTCAGGAAATCATTGTATGGCCTGAGGCAGTTGCCCAGGCAATGGTAGAAGAAGTTTGATTCCTTCATGGTGAGCCAAAATTTTATTAGAAGTGAGTATGATCATTGTGTATACTTCAAAAGTTTCAATGGCATATTCATTATCTTGGTATTGTATGTTGACGATATGCTTATTGCAAGCAAAAGCATGGTAGATATCAACAGGTTAAAGGCTCAGCTCTCTAGGACGTTTGATATGAAGGATCTTGGAGTGGCAAAACATATCTTGGGCGTGGAGATACACAGAGACAGGAAGAATGGTAAGCTTTGGTTATCACAACAGAAGTATGTGGAGAAAGTACTTGAAAAGTTCGGTATGAACAATGTGAAACCTATTAATGTTCCATTAGCTTCCCATTTTAAGCTTTCTTCGGATTTAAGTCCTAGAACTAATGAAGAAAAGAAGTTTATGTCTCGTGTACCATATGCAAATTTGGTAGGCAACTTAATGTATGCGATGGTATCTACAAGACCTGACATTTCACATGCAGTTGGAGTTGTCAGCAGGTTCATGGCAAATCTAGGGGAAGAACATTGGCGAGCAGTGAAATGGGTGCTTCGGTATTTGAGAGGCACAAGTGACCATTGCATCAGCTTTGATGGTCGTGAAGGTTCAGTCTGCGGATATGTGGATGCTGATTATGCAGGTGATTTGGACAAAAGGAGGTCTACTACAGGTTATGTTTTTACTCTTGCAGGTGGAGTAATCAACTGGATGTCAAAGCTTCAAGAGACAGTTGCTTTGTCCACTACTGAAGCAGAGTATATAGCTGCTTCAGATGCCTGTAAAGAGGCAATCTGGTTAAAAGGTCTGCTTGATGAGATTGGAAGGACGCAGGAGAAAGTGAATGTGTTTTGTGACAGTCAGAGCACTATTCATTTGGCTACAAATCCAGCCTATCATAGCAAGACCAAACACATCGATGTAAGGTATCACTTTGTGAGACATGTAATCGAAGGTGGCAAAGTAGTTCTCAAGAAGGTCCGCACACAGGAAAATCATGCAGATATATTCACGAAGCCAATTACAGGAGAGAAGCTAAGATGGTGTTTCGCTTCTCTCGGCTTGCAGAAAATATGATGAATGGGCATGGGCAAGGGATTAGGAAAATTGTTGTCAAGGTGGAGTTTGTTAAAAATATAACAACAAATGTAAATAATGTAATTTTGGGCAAATTACTTATTAACCGTTAATTGGTTGAGTAACGAAATGAAGTTAGAATAACGAAATAGGCTCAAGTTAAATTGGATGGCCCGAGAGGCTTGTATGTGTGGAGAATCATTTGATTAATAGAGTTTCCAATCCCTTGCCCCGTGGAGGTTTCCTTGACACCCTGTCAAGGTTTTACCACGTAAATTCTGTGTGTTTACTTATGTGTGTTTATCTTTCAGTTTCATTCAGTTATTAATTAGTATTTCTTTCTTCAATCTTGTTTCCAAAGTACAACAAAAACTTAAAACATACATCATACAATCATACATGTAAGTTTGTAAGTTTGTAACTGTATAATCATTAATGTAACTACTAACAATGTACAATGAAAATAAAGTTTAAGATATCATATGACATATTATATCAAGATTCAAAATCAAGTTTAAATTGAAGTTTACATCTCAAGTCTAAACATAAAACTTAAAAGCAAATAAGTAATGTTTGAAACATAAAACATAAAACATAACATATGAATATCAAATGATATCATCATAATGATAAATGAGTATAAATGCTCAAGGTAATGCCCCACTAGTCTCTACATCCAGCTGTTGCACAAATATATCAGGATCAACCATGTCACCATCTGAATCAGAATCACTTGGATTCTCAAACATGCTAAGTGGCACACCAACTTTTAACACGAAACCATAAACTAAAAGGGGCGTGAGGGGGCGTGAAGGGGGTGTGCGGGGGTGTGAGGGGAGCGTGAAGGGGGTGTGCGGGGGCGTGAGGGAAACGCCCCCTAGAAGTCCCCAAGACCCCGGAGCGCGAGGGGGCGAGGAATTTAGACCCCTAGGTGGGGGGGCAAGACCTGGTGTAATACTGGTTAATATCCAATTGAGATTAGTTCTTTTAAGATGAACAAGGCTGAGACACTGTCATGGTTGTGTATGTATCCAAATCTGATTCTAGGGGGTTGGTTGATAGATTGTAGTCCACTTTCAAATGTCCAACAATTAGGCAACACCCTCAACCCTCTGATGCCAACTAGCATGCTCCCTTTGGTTCCTTACTAGTTTCTTAGTTGAGAGACACGACAATGGGGATGCAGGTATTCACTTGCTCTGAATGGTTGTAGGATATAACGATGGCCGAGGCCTCCCTTGACTACATGTCTTTTGAGGGAGATAAAGTAATGCTCAGGCTATACACTTTGTTTCCAAGCTGATACACCACGAACAACTTGTCAATTAAAGGTCGATTCTTGTGCTAAAGGAATCGATACAGTATAAGGGATCAAGGAAATGGATTTCATGTTGGACAAATTTCAAAATGCCATTGCTGGAAAGTATCCATGCTTTCAGGACAATGCCCAAGAATTTCAAAATGAATTAATCCCTAAATTCAGGGGATTGAAAATGGCAATCGGGCTGGATATTGAAACTAGGGAACAACAACTTTGTTATCAGAGCTATCAATCTCATTAGCCAGAATGAATATCATTCTTATTGCATGTTGGGGCCCTTGTTTTGAAAAACCTTGTTTTGACTGTTTTGAATTTGAAACAACGGCCAGATTTTGGGGTTGCGGAACGAGGACACACGGCAGCCGCAACCAAGTCGCAACCACATCAAACGGCGGAACTACCAAGGTTGCGACGGAACAGGTACATAGCGGAGGAAACTAGATGCATAAGTACAGATAAGGAAAAGATACAGCAGAAGAACGCAAGCGGAACACACAGATAATCAGAGAAAAGCTAGAAGCAGCTGAAAAAGGACATAAGAAGAACTAACAGTCGCGACAGAGGGTGAATAAATAGCAGTCACCCGGACGAAAGATGGGATGGTTCCACAGTAGAAGAAAGAAGAGAGCGACTAAAGGAGAGAAAACGCATGCTGCAGCAGGAATCCAGAGCATGGATGAGGTCTCTGTAGTTCCTAGGGTCCATTGATGTAAAATCTCTGTTCCGCAAGGCATATGTATAAGATCTGTAAGCCCATTGCAAAGCTATGTAACTGGGATTTGGCCAAGAGCTTAATACAATTGCAGGTTGCTGTCTCTTTGTGTGATTCACATGCATGTGTGTTGGTTGAGATGTTTTAAAAATTTCATTTGCTTAATATCTGTATGTTCTCTGAATGATGTTGCGTGTGTGATTCTATCTATGCAATCTAACTACTGATGAGAATGAGTTGCGGATCTGTTCCTTGCCACTGGTCTATTCCCCTTCTGCATGTGGTCGCGGCACGCCTCGGGTGAGACTCTCTACTTCCCAGAGTAGGGTGATAATGCCGGCGTGATCCTAGACTACATCGGATTCCTTTGTTGGCCACAATCCCTGAACCTGGGTCTTGCTCGCGAGACCTGATCGCTCGCCAACAAATGGTTCCGTTGCTGGAACCCGCATGATATGAGGGGATCTGGACCATGGTATCGCGGATCTTCGAAGGGGAGATACGACGATGGTGGGATAATCATTTAGACCATTTCATTGCTCAGCAAGCGGAGTTGACTAAGAAAGGGGAGGCAGCGATCAAGGAACTCGTCCTCTTCTCAGATTTAGCTGGTGATACGAACGAAATTTTTTGGGGAAAGTTCCCTACCAACCTTTACAATTGGTTGTGGAGGTTACAGACGAAGGTGCCTAGAGATGGCTCGCGGAAGATAAACCGCAGGTGGGCGCACGAAGATCTGGTGGCTCTGCATCGGTTGAACACCGAGTTGACCCGCGCGGTGGATTTTTGGGTGGAGACCACGGTGGAAGGATACATTGTGGAGTTTGCTGCTGAGTGCTATCAGTCCTTCTCGAAGGCCGAGGCTACCTTCTGCTCCGGGCTCAGAGGAAAGCTGCTTAAGGAGATTCCGCTGTGGATTAAAGCTCTGATGGTGGATGAAGGGTTGATAGAATTCCACAAGACGAGTATGGAAGCGTAAACCACCGGTGCTGGGGGAAGGGTTGAAGGGATCGATGCTACGTAGAGTGTGACGCGGGGAGTGGGGAATGGATGCTGAGGCCGCAAGGACGCTGAGGGAGCGACGTGCACATCGGCGGGCACAGATTGCCGATAGGTGGCGAAGAAGGGTGACGCGAGATTTGAAGAGACGAGAGATCGAGAGGAAGAATCAGAAGGAGGCGCCTCAGAGGGTAGGAATTATGGACGCGGATACCCAGGGACGAGAAGGGACCGCTGTGGGAGTACAATGGGTGCATGGGAGCCCAGCTAAGCGAGCACGAGAGACGGTGACTGACGAAGATGACGAAGGTGTGCAGCCCGAGGAAAGTTCCGATGGTGAATGGTACGTTGTGATGCAGCAGTTGTTTCAAGAGCGGACGACATTCAGTTCTCCAGGCTGCCATACTCCTCCCAATCTGCATGGCCAGGATCCCTACCTTCCCCTGGTACTTTATCAACCTTTGAGTAATATTTTCATTAAATTTCAAGCATTGAGTCGATTGCATAGTAGTTCAGTGTCGACGGCGACACCCGTTAGTAGCAGCAGCACTAGTAGTATTGCGTTCCCAAGTGGAACAGTCACGCAACCAGGACCCGGAGGATTTATCCTGGTCAACCCGCCGCAATTGAACATGGCTGGGTCCTTTACCCGATATCCCGAGTTCTCGAGCCGGGGTAATGATGATGTAGAGCAACATTGGTATCTGTGCGAAGCCATTTGGAGGGCTCGGCAGACGCCGGACGCAGGGAAATTAATAGAGTTCCAAACCACGCTCAGAGAGAGGGCTCTGCGATGGTTCATCAAGTGGTCCGAGGCCCACCCGAATCCCGTCATCGCGGACGTGAAGCGGAATTTTGTCCGGGAATTTAAGCTTCCCCAGACGGACCAACAGGGTTTGTCCGAGCTCGGGGAAATTAAACAGAAGGAAGGAGAAACCGCATGGGAGCTAATGTGGCGATTCAAGGACGCGATCGGGAAACTCAGTTACCCGATCGATCCAAACCATCAGAGGGACTGGTTCATCAAGGCTCTGCTTCCCTTGACGCGAACCCCCCTCACCCAACAGAAGATCGACAATCTGCAGGACGCTTTGGAGCAGGCCATGAAGATTTAGGCCATGGCGGGCTACCCTCAGGAATATCGGGGAGGGCCGGCCCCGCAGGATCCTTCCTTGGTGGGATTACAGCATCAGATAGCTAGCCTGACCGAAAAGCTCAAGGAGATACAGCCGGTCAGACCATCCAGGCCGAACGTTTGGTGCACTCATTTCCTGGTCGAAGGCCATGTCGCAACTGAATGTCCTCGGTTGCGTGGCGCGGGGGTAGGACCCTCAGTCGCGGCAATTCAAGGGGGGCCACCCACGGGGGGTGGCGCGACACTAAATCCGCAGGGGGTATACCAGCCGCAACAGCCTTATGTGGGGTTCCCCTCCCAGCTCAACCCAGCCGCCACGGAGTATTGTGAGATTTGCCGGACGGTGGGACATCCGCCTCGAATGTGCTCGATCCTACAGAAGTATTCCAACGTGCCAAACAACGTATATTGTGAGTTTTGCGCTTCCACGACTCACAACACGGAGCAATGCTGGGCTCTCAACGCACTCGCGGACTGGTTGGATCGACCCTCCTATAGGGTGAATTAGGCTCCTAGAGGAAGAGGGGGCGGGACGCGCGGAGGCCGCGCTGGGCGCCGCGGGCCAGTGAAATGCTATAACTGTGACCAGGAGGGCCTTGTGGCTCGCGAATGCCCCCTCCCTCGCCGTCCGTGGTGTTCCCAGTGCCGAGTAAACACCCATGCGACCGAAGACTGTCCCGAGCTCATCAAAAAGTGGGAAGAACGTGCACGGCAGAGGGGCACGAACTTGGTAAACGCCGAGCCGCGGGTGGCCGCGACTCCGGCCATGCAGAACGTCGCTATTGTGACAAGGGGCGGTAAGAAAACGGGGGAGGACGCTCGCGGAAAGGAGTCGGCACCAGTTGTCAGACCAGCCTCCCCGCACCGGGTAATCAGACCAGAGGCACAGAAGAAGTATTTTCAGGAGGCGGTTGAGGCTTTTGCTCAGCTGCGCGAAGCGGAAGGCCTGGAGGCACCCCTGTCGACAGATCCTGGGCCACAGCACACCCCAGGAACCCTGATTGAAGAGTGGCTCCAGCTATTCCTCAAGATTGTTGACAGTGCTGCTCTGCGGCAGCAGCTCATGTGTACCTTGGAAGGGGCACTGCAGGGGAGGACAGGATTGGGGGAACCGGTGGACCCAGCCCCCCAATCGGTGCAGCGCATCAAGCGAAATAAGCGACGAACGGGTAAAGAGTTCCGGCTCAATACGCAGGTTGGGGGATTCCAAATCAGCGACACCATGCTTGAATTGGGGTCTGACGTCAAAATCCTGCCGCGCAAGACGTGGGAGGCTCTTGGAAAGCCACGGCTAGCCTACTCGCCCATCCAACTCAGGATGGCGAACCAGTACTGCATTCTGCCGATCGGCCGACTCGAAAGTGTCGAGGTCGACATTGTGGGGGTAAAGACTTACACCGATTTTGAGGTCATTGATATTATGGGAGACAAGGATCCTTACCCCGCCCTGTTAGGCATTGATTGGGCTTTTGAGAATTATGCTATCATCGACCTCAAAAAGGAGCTGATGATCTTTGAAGATGGGGAGGTCCGGGTCACTCAGCCTCTCGACCCATATCAAGGCCCGAGGTATACCGAGACGGTGGATAACCGGGAGGATGCTCAGATGATGGACCACCTCTACCGGATGACTGCAGGGAAGCGGGAAGACTATATTAACCCGACCGCGACGGGCTTTTGTCAGTTGGCGGAGTGTCCAGAGCTCGGAGCTGGGATCCGAACTCGCGTGGGAAGACTGGCAGCAGGGGGGGTACGAGACCAGCACGTGGAGATGTGCCCATGTTGGCCGCGTCAGTTGGATTGGTGCTAAGTTCAGAGAATACCCCACCCTGTCAAACATAAAAGCTGTCAATACCTTTATTACCAAGGTTGAGGACATCGTGCCGGAAGGGAGCAGACTACCCCTTTTGGACGTCGCACTACAGTCTACAGCAGCCCGGTGGTGGAAAAATCACTGCAATACCTTGTCGCGGTGGAGTAGCATGGCGGACGCGTTGCGGGCGCGGTTCAAAGAAGATGAAGGCCCTCGAAGCAGGCAGCGGTACTCTGGGACTTCCAATCCGCAGGACCACTTGCGGACTTGTGAGGAGCAGTGGCGAAGTATAGGATACCCAGAAGCGCTGTGGGTTCATCGGTTTGTCCACTCTTTGGACACCATCCCCCACGCATGGTACTTGGAGGAAGAACGGAAACGAGGGACTGGTTCTTGGATGGAAGTCACGCGCAACTTTGTGCGGTGTTTCTCTTTCGCGGGAGACACCGAGTTGGAATCTCAAGCATTGCACGCTATCAGGGCGGTACTGTTTTTCCGCGATCCGCAGACCGACTGCTGCACGCTGCCTGGCCGTCCTGAGGCCGTGCGAGAATTGGTTTGCCACAGGATTGACGGCGATCCGGAGGACGATGGTCTGGAAGATCTGAGGCACTTGTACTTCGAAGAGAAGGAAGGCGAGCGAAACGTTAACGAAGAGCCGGCCACCGAAGGGGTCCATTTACGACCGCTGAAGACAAAGAAGCTAAACATCGGTACGGAGGAGAAGCCTAAGTTGGCTACAGTGGGCGATTACTGGGACGAAGAGACGACCAAAGAGATTTTCAGCCTTCTCCAGGAATATGAGGACTTGTTCCCTTCATCGGTAGCAGATCTGAAGGGAGGCGACCTTGGCGAAATGCGCATTGTGCTGAAACTGGGTGCCAGGCCTGTGAAGCACCGGCCCTATTGGTTGAACCTGCGAGTTAAAGAGAAGGTTAAGATGGAAATCGACAAGATGCTGGCCGCGGTTCTAATCTTTCCCGTGGAGGAAGCAGAGTGGGTGAGCCCTATCGTCATCCAGAATAAGAAGGACAAGGCAGAGATACGGGTTTGTGTCGATTATCGCAGTCTGAACAATGCCTGCATTCATGATCCGTTCCCCACCCCTTTCAGCGACGAAGTGTTGGACAATGTTGCGGGGAACGAAGCCTACTCTTTCACTGATGGCTTCTCGGGCTACCATCAGGTGCGTATTGCGGAAGAAGATAAGTCAAAGACAACCTTCACCACCGAATGGGGGTCGTTCGCATACCACGTCATGCCGTTTGGCTTGAAGAACGCTCCGGCCGTGTTTTCCCAGATTGTCATCGCCGCCTTCCGGGAGTACCCTCACAAGTTCCTGGAAGTCTACATGGACGACTGGACTGTCTACAGCTTATTGAAGAACCACGCTACCCTGTTGCGGGTCATGTTTGATCGGTGCCGCCAGCTGCAGATTTCCTTGAACTTAAAGAAATGTATTTTTGCTGTTCCATTCGGCACGTTGTTGGGACATGTGGTATGCAAGCAAGGGCTCTGCGTCGACCCCGCCAAGGTTGCGGTGATCGTACACATGGAAGCCCCCGAGACGGTGAAACAGTTGCGGGCATTGCTCGGGCACACGGGATACTACAGGAGGTTTATCCGCAACTATGCCAAGATCACTGCTCCGTTAGAACAACTTCTGCGGAAGTCCACAGTCTTTCAGTGGACGGCGGAGTGTCAGGTAGCCCTGGACATCCTGAAGGAAAAGCTGGCGTCGGCGCCTATTCTAGTTCATCCCGATTGAGATAAGCAGTTCCATGTGCATATCGACGCTTCCAGCATTGCACTTGGGGCTATCTTGGCACAACCCGGCGATACAACAGTTGACCACCCGGTATACTTCGCCAGCCGCAAATTGTCCAATGCGGAGAAGAATTACACCACGACCAAGAGGGAGGCGCTGGCGATGGTGTACTCTCTTCAGAAGTTCCGCCACTATCTTCTAGGGGGCAAGTTCAAGTTCTTCACGGACCACTCTGCCCTGAAGTACCTGGTCAATAAGCCTGTTCTGGAAGGACGGATTTGCTGTTGGCTTCTGCTATTTCAAGAATTCACGTTCGAGGTAATCGTCAAGCCCGGGAGGTTGAATGTCGGGCCCGATCACCTATCCAGGTTGGAGACGGGGGAGAATGACGGCTCCCTTGATGATCAGCTACCAGACGCTGACCTCTTCCGAGTCGAAGCTGTACCAGATTACTTGGCTGACATTGCCGCCTATCTGACCACGGGGCAATGCCCTCAGGATTACACCCCGCTGCAGAAACGGCATTTGGTCGTCCGTGCCGCCGACTACCAATTGATCGCAGGGCAGCTATACAAACTGGGCCTCGATGAGGTTTTGCGCAGATGCATCCTTGACCACGAATGGGAAGCGGTAATGTGGGAATGTCACAACGGTGTTGCGGGAGGGCATGTGGGTGCGAAACCCACCGCAAGAAAGGTGCTCCAAGCTGGCCTGCGGTGGCCGACAGTACATACCGATTGTAAGGCCTATGTGAAGCGGTGCGACGTCTGCCAGCGGACGGGAAGGCCCTCTCACCGGGACGAGCTTCCTTTACATCCAGTGCCTGTGTTGCGGTCGTTCGAGAAGTGGGCTATTGATTTTGTGGGCCCCATAGCTCTGGTCGCCAGACACTCCAAGGCCCGGTACATCATTACCGCCACGGATTACCTCACCAGGTGGGCTGAGGCCGCCGCGGTACGCGACTGCACAGTGGATACCGCCGCTCGGTTCATTTTTGAGCACATCATTTGCCGGTTTGGCTGCCCGCGAAGTTTAACCAGTGATCAGGGTACGCATTTCATTAATGACACGGTCAAGACATTGCTGGACACCTTCATGGTACAGCATCACAAGAGTAGCCCGTATCACCCGCAGGCTAATGGTACGGTGGAAGCCTTCAATAAGATTCTTGAGAAAGGCCTGACTAAGATTTGCAATGCCCAGCGTGATGATTGGGACGAGCGCCTATCAGCGGCCCTATGGGCCTATCGGACTACGGTGAAGCGCTTGACCAATCAAACGCCGTTCCAACTCGTGTACGGCCGGGAGGCTGTGATCCCCGCCGAGTTTGTTGTACCAAGCCTGTTGATCGCCACGTCTCTGAAGTTTTCGGAAGAGGTCTCCCTCCAGGAGCGCCTCCATGAATTACAGGAACTGGATGAGGCCCGCTTCCTGGCCGAATTCCACCAGAAGATTCAGAAGGACCGGCAGAAAGCGTGGCACGACCGCCACATTAAGAACAAAACCTTCCAAGTTGGCGGCAAAGTTCTTTTATACGACAGTAGGTTCCAGAAGTTCCCAGGAAAGCTACAGATGCACTGGTTGGGACCCTACTTCGTTATTGAGATTCGCGATTCCGGAGCCGTTCGGTTGGCACAACTGGACGGTACGGTTCTGCCTGGGTGGGTGAATGGCGCACGCCTGAAACCCTACCAGGAGTAAGTACCTTTCATTTCCCATCAATAACTCTCGCACCCGAGAGCACCCGTAGCGTAGCGTAGTTGAATAACTCTCCCGCAACCGGGATGAGCGTAGGAGGTATTCTCTGTTCATAGGTAGTGTGTCAATAACCGCTTAGTTGCGAGGTCCGCACCGCAACCGACTGTGGTCGGGGCGGCGCTGGTCCAGCGTGTCATCCCTGTAGGATCCGTACCAGTCTCCACGTCAGTCCAGCTCAGTCCACCCACGTACTTGTGTCAGTCCGTAGGATCGCCTAGATCTGCAACATTAATTACCATACTTGGCAGCAACCACGCCGTCATCATTTGGCCATCACCCTCCGTAACCTCAGCTGTCGTGTCCGCCCATTTCCCCATGCCACCGTCAGCAACTGTCACAGCACTCATTGGCATGCGATTGATCGCACGATTATCGCATAAAGAATGCCAGCAGGAATTAACTCGTTAGAGGGTCTCATCAACTCCACTCGTGCCAGGTGCTGACATAACTTGCATGGACACCAAAAGCACGAGAATGCCGGACCCGTTCGAATTAGCAAGTGCAGCTGCACCAGAGCCGTTGCATTCTCAGAACACCTTGCACTAGGAAAGGCGCCCAAGGCAAATTTTACAGGTCTATCAGTGCCAGGCCAAGATGCCGAAGGCCGTTCCAGCCGTCGTCGAACCAGAGCTTGACACTTGGATTCACAAGACCGAGTCCATGGTGGGCAAATATGATAATGCAGCCTTGATTGATGCCAACCTCTCAAATGCTGCCGAATTTCCGTCCCTCCAGCGGCAGGCATACATGGAGCACTACTGCACTGCAGGCGGCCAACCCGCCAGCCGCCTGTTGCCCGAGTTCAAGGGCCTTCAGACCTCGTCCCTGCTGAACTTGAGAAATCTTCCGGTCTTTGGCACCACCGGACCAGTTCTGCAGTGTACACGCTTCCTCCTCAGCCGAATTCAGAATGGGTCCCTGTGGCTGACCCAGGAAATTCCCATTCACGCCGAAGATATTCATCGCTTCACAGGGCTTTCGCAGACGGGGGCAGACGTCTCAAGGGCCTGTCAGACCTCCTCCAAGCGCGCACGGAAGTCGGGCGATGCGGACCTCTATACCAAATATGGCACTCGCAGGGGGGGGAAAGGAGCAAAGATCGACATCATTAACAAGCCCGAGATTCGATTCGCCTGTTACCTCATTGCCAGCAAGACAATGAGGCATTACACCAAGGGCGAATGCACTCTTGATACTATTTCTATTGCTGAACATTGTGTCCAAGGCACCAGACTGAACTGGTGTTCTTTCTTGTTAAAGGAGCGGTTCGATGCGTGCGAGGAGAATTATAAGCGCGCAACTACTTTTATCTATGGCTATTTGATTATTGCTTTTGCCATGTGGAAATGGCACACTCCTCACATCCGGTTCCCAGCAGAGATCCCCGAGGGTCAGCCCCTCGCAATGAAGTTCTCTCCATGGCAGGTCTCAAATGACCCCAGTACCAAACTGGTGAATGCAGATGCGTTTCGGTCATGGTACCGGCTAATGACGGATGTGGTGGCATGTCAGCAACGGGTGCCCAGGAACCTGTTGGACGACTATAGCGAGCAAGTATGGTTCGGGGTAAGTCACAAGCATACTTACCTCCGACCCGCTTGCGTTCCGACAGATACCTTCCGAATGACGCCACTGAAATTTCAGTTGGACGATGCTACCTTCCATCGTGAAGTCTGCTCATGGCTGGGAGTCACGAAGCACATGCGGGACGGGCTCCCCAGATACAATTTCAACAGGATGGCACCGGTGCAACAGCCTGCTGAGACGGCGGTGGCAGCGCCATCACAAGAACTCCCCGAACCACTCATCCCCGTCGTCCGCCACTTCAACAACCAGGTACGAAATTTCAACGTGGCGGCCCAGGTTATTTCTAGCGGTGCTACCCCATTTCCTTTATTTTCTGAATTTCAGCTCACTCGCTCCACTTCGCACCCCCGTACCGCTCCGCTCACCTCCCCTATACCCACTATCCTGTTTACCTCTACTGATCCACTCATGACCCCGATGGGCGAAACGAGCGGGCCCAGAGATCCACCTGAGGCCACTCAAGCTAAGAGGGCCCGCACCACGGAGGCAAATCCGGTAGTGGACCTCACTGCTGATGATCCACCACCGACCCCAAGCACAGGGGTGCTGATTCCCGAAGAACCCCTCATCGACCCATCCGAATTCATCAATATGCGCTTTCCACACACCCCCACCACACTATCCACTGCTCCATCCACCGTTCCTCCGCCTGCCACTTCATTCGCCCCGTCTAATTCCTCGGCTACGGTGTCTGACCCCATTATCCGGGAACTCCTGGGTGGGGACCGCGGGGCTGAGGTTGACTCTGGTGCTGCCACAGTCATACCACCGATCGACCCAATGGTCGAACCCCACCCTCCTTTCACTGATATATTCACACAGCAGCTGCGCACCGGGTCTGATTCTGCCGAGGTTCCGCCGGAGGCCACAGTCCCTCCACAACCGAACCACATTGATCAGCAAGCACCGCCGGACCTGAATATGGTTGACTCTGCACATCCAGAGGCCATGCCCTTCTCACCTCCTGAGCATGTCACTCGAATAGTTGCCGGTGGGCAACCGTTGCCGGAGCGAATGCCGGCGCAGAGCGCTTCTGGGACCGCCCCCTTCCAGCCTGACAATCCAGCTCAGCTGTACCTACTGATTCAACGGGCGGCCCAGCAAGCCGAGAGATTACATTTGGGACTTCAGTAGCAGTGTGCCGAGCAGCAACACCAAATTACCGCGCTTACTGAACAACGCGACCATCTCCAAACAACACGGGAGCAGATGGAAGCAATGATCACCAATGTCACCCGAATGTTCTCCGAGTTCTGGCCCTCCCTAGAGCCTCATTACCCCCTGCTGCCTCCCGAAATCGTTGCGGCCAGCGTCTCTGAGCAAGCTATCCACCTCCGCATCGCTGTTCAGGAATTACATCAGGAGAATCATGAGCTTCGTGCAGCGTTAGCAACCCGTTCAGAGCCGGCCGAGCCCGCGGTCGACTATTCAGCCCAGGTGGCCGCCAAGCAGAGCCAGGCAGCTCAGATGCAGGAAGCACTTCAATCCACGGCACAAGAGGCCCGTGACCTCTTGAAGGGCCTTCAGGAATGCTCCCTGGCCCTCACTGTCAAGACCCAGCCGATTTCAGCCCAACTCCAATAGGTTTCCAGGGAAATTCAAGAGGCTACTGACCCCGCTAGGCTGGATCAGTTATACGCCCAGGCTGATGAACTTGAGGCACAACTCCAACACACAGAGGCTTGTTCGGCGGAGGCCAAACGCGTCATTCGCGAGCTCCGGCCGTCCCTTCAAGCTAGCGCCCGGGCCATACAACAGCTCGCAGCAGCAGCCGAGACCCAGATCAGTACAATGTTCGGAGCTGTCCCAACACCCATTGAGGAGGCTGCTGTCACCAAGCTCGCTGAGGACACAAACTCGCTCATCCAGGGGTGGCAGCAAGCCCTGTCGGCTTTTACCGAGCTCCGAGCTACAACGTTCCAAAGGGTCCCGGAGTTGGGGCCCTTGTTTGAACAGCCCCCTGAAGACACACAGCAAGGGCAGGAACAAGCTGAAGGCGCACAGCGGGAACAAGCACAGGATGAAAGCACACAGGGCGAACAGGGTACGGGGACGAGCAGGGCAATGGAGGTCGAAACCGTAATTTGTGATTGACTCAGGGACGAGTCAAGGAACTGTGGTCGGGGCCTGTTGGGGCCCTTGTTTTGAAAAACCTTGTTTTGACTGTTTTGAATTTGAAACAACGGCCAGATTTTGGGGTTGCGGAACGAGGACACACGACAGCCGCAACCAAGTCGCAACCACATCAAACGGCGGAACTACCAAGGTTGCGACGGAACAGGCACATAGCGGAGGAAACTAGATGCATAAGTACAGATAAGGAAAAGATACAGCAGAAGAACGCAAGCGGAACACACAGATAATCAGAGAAAAGCTAGAAGCAGCTGAAGAAGGACATAAGAAGAACTAACAGTCGCGACAGAGGGTGAATAAATAGCAGTCACCCGGACGAAAGATGGGATGGTTCCACAGCAGAAGAAAGAAGAGAGCGACTAAAGGAGAGAAAACGCATGCTGCAGCAGGAATCCAGAGCATGGATGAGGTCTCTGTAGTTCCTAGGGTCCATTGATGTAAAATCTTTGTTCCGCAAGGCATATGTATCAGATCTGTAAGCCCATTGCAAAGCTATGTAACCGGGATTTGGCCAAGAGCTTAATACAATTGCAGGTTGCTGTCTCTTTGTGTGATTCACATGCATGTGTGTTGGTTGAGATGCTTTAAAGATTTCATTTTCTTAATATCTGTATGTTCTCTGAATGATGTTGCGTGTGTGATTCTATCTATGCAATCTAACTACTGATGAGAATGAGTTGCGGATCTGTTCCTTGCCACTGGTCTATTCCCCTTCTGCATGTGGTCGCGGCACGCCTCGGGTGAGACTCTCTACTCCCTAGAGTAGGGTGATAATGCCGGCGTGATCCTAGACTACAGCGGATTCCTTTGTTGGCCACAATCCCTGAACCTGGGTCTTGCCCGCGAGACCTGATCGCTCGCCAACATTGCACTGAGAGGCGCTTTACAACCCAGTATAGGGTAAATGTGTAGGTGTTAGATGTTAGATGTTAGATTTAAAAAATTTAAGAACACTTTTTTAGATAAAAGAAAATCATAATATACATATCACATTAACATATATACCAGCCTAGATCCATCTTAACTCCGGATCTACCATGTGCCGAGAGGGATCAAATCTCTTCTCACTCTAAAAGAGGTTTGCATATTAAGAGATTTAATCCCTCTCGGCGCATGGTAGATCCGGAGTTAAGATGGATCTAGGCTGGCCTTTATATGTTGACAACAATGTCCCAATGTGTTGAGGAAATCGCTGACAGTGAGGCATTGTCCTCAAGCAATACCAATAGCTAGGTATACAAGCTAAGAACCAGACTTTCTGTACCATCCTTTATTAGTCACCCCTCGCAACATAAAGACACAAATTGATTGCACACTAGTTGTCAACAATTTGTGTGGAAGCTAGTTTTAGAGCAACAACTACATCGTTCATTGATTAGAGATTGCCATTGAATTAACCACAACGAGTAGTGAATGCATTCTACTGTGTAGAATTTATCACATTTCACACACTAAACAAAGAATGGGGTTTGGCTTTGAACTATGTACTCATACAAAATAAAATCCATGATATTAGACACCACAATTAATCACGATGGACAATATATATTTCAACCTGGAAACCCAAATGGGAAAAACTATCTTTGAATGGTTATGGTCAGTCTTTATTTTTGACAATTGCAGGGTTACAATGTAGTGCCATGGCTTTTTGGCCCATTCAACAAGTTACACATCTAGGATTATTTTCTACATCCTCTATTTTCTGCTAAAAACCATTTGTGAGTCCATTGCCAAGAGGATATGGACAGTGCTTGTAAATTTTTCAACCCTAGGTGATCACTGTCCCAATGTTCCCTTATTAAATAACTCAAACAGAACTTGTTTAAAGGTAGAAAATCAAATTTTTGGACATTGCATCAATGACACAATAGCTGAAAAATGAACAGCTGAAGAAATAAAACACATACATAGGTATTTTTCTTTTCAATCAGCTTTTCATTCCTGTGATCAGAGCTTACAAGGTGACCTCTGCAGCGTGCATTAACCAGGAAATGTATGGTCATTAAATCATCTCAAACAACAGTGTACGATCTATGTAAAAGAGGGTATAGGTAAACCAATACAGCTTGCTCTATTTTTTCCTTCACTGAACAACAAATGCTCTTTCTCTCCTCTCAACAGCTATGACACACTCTAGCAATCCACAGAAGATTGTGTATGACCAAATCTGAAGGTGTATGTCTTGTTTTGAACATGTATAATTTGTGCATGAAGAGATGGTGGCTACAACAGTGGTATGGCCTGTATGGCCTGTTAGTATCTTGCTGGTCACTTTAGCAATCTGCCCTTCTTTTCTCTGTATATTTACTCTTTCTTCCTTCCTTCAAATCTCTTGCTCTCTTCCCATGTGAGGTTGAGCTCTCCCATCTTGTCCTCTTTATGCTTTGAGAGAAATAAATAATCTCCTCAATCCTAGCTGCAACCTCTCTCAATTGCGAGATGTATTAAATCCTTATCTACGTTACCAATGGTCTATAATTTCTAGAACACTTCATTTAGATTCCTAAGACTAAGTGACTTCAAAACATTAGATTTTCACTTTTCTTTTATTTTTTTAGTGAAAATTACAAGATGGAATTGGTGACCACTTTTCCAAGGTTGTTACCAAAGAAATGTCTAACCACTCCTTGCATGTTCATGCTCGAGCTACATTTCTCAAAACTCCCTCCTAGCGTGGAAGGGATGTTGAGAAACCAATAGGGTAGCAAATTAGGGTTGGTTTATCTTTCATGATAATTACTTGTGAGAGTTTGTTGGCTTTTTATTATTATGTTGTGTTCTTCTTCATCAAGCAATTATCAAAATTTACATGAATATCACAAAAAAACAAAAGAACACAAGAAATTAGGCTCTCCAAGCCAGGGCCAAAACCCCACAAGGGGGAAAACCTATAAATTCCTCTTCTTATAGAATCAGATCAAAGTGAGATATCCAAGACCCAAGACAAGACCAAAAGTTTCCAAAAGTGCCCCAAGTCTGTTGAGAAATCTATAGGGAAATAATTAGAATGATTTCTCTTTTCTTGATAACTGCTTGTGATGTCTTTTTACTTATTACCTTGTTACTTATTATTATGTGAGTGAACCATCAAACAACTACCAAAACAAGAAGAACAAGAACACAAAATGTACGCTGCAATCCAAGGCCAAAACCTCTCCACTTGAGAGGAAAACCCGCAAATCTCTTCTCTTCTTTATAAATTCTTCAACTGACGAATTCCAAGACCTTAAGACTGAGACCAGTACCCTCCAAGACCAAGACCAACTTTTCCAGAAGATGTGCTAACCTTGATCCAGTCAAACCCAGTCAAATCTCTTCCAGAAGCACTTCTTCGATCTTCTGCTGCAGAATTTTCAGCCTCCACTACAGATCTGAAATTTCAGCCTCCCTGCAATTATTGTTGCCACATGTGTGAGCTTCGATCTACCCTCTGATCCTTCCTTTGACCTTCGCTTGCCTTTCTCTGACTTCTGGAGCTTGAGGATGACCCTTGGTGACCTTTGCTTGACCTCCTTGCCTTCTTTTCTCGAAGATCGAACTTGTAAATAGAAACCCTAGATCTGTTGCAGAAACCCTAGTCCTCCTTAGCATGTGTGAGAGAGAAATAGCCCAAACAAAAGTCTCTTTCATCCTCTTCCTTCTTCGCTGCCCTCTTCTTCTTCTTCCTTTGCTAGAATGAGTGACGAGTGAGTGTATCACAAGGAGGATGAGTTCCCTCCTATATATAGGCTCTTCAAGGTGGACGTGGATCTCTCTTTTAGGCTGACTTGCCAGTTGCTAGGCCAACTTGGTCTTGTAGGGTATTCCGACACTTTTAAAGACAAAAATAATTTTCTTTACAAGTTACAATGTGCCTGATGGGGTCTTCAACTTATGACAATGACTCTTTTGACTTCTTGACCTAGGACAAACTCTAGAAGCACTCAATGGGTGCTTGCCCTATAAAATAAAAGACCTTGAGCATGAAACCCATGCTAAAAAATAATAATAATAATTTTTCTTTCATTTTACAATCTACAAGAATCAAAAGTACATTTCATATTTATGAAGACCGAACCTAGTTACACAATTTTCAACACTCCCTCTTAACTAGGGAGGTATTCATAAGAGGTACATGGACATTCTCAGTCAGAAGAGTCGAATTGGTAACCCATCTATCTTACATCATATCAACCAGCATTGTCACATAACAAGGCCTTGACTAACAACACTATTTCTCCACAAGATCATAGCACAATGCTGGCGAGACCAATGATTTGTAGACACCATCATCTTTGTCTCTCAAGGTACATACTCCAACCAGGTGTTCACAAAGTATGACCTTCTTTGGACTATTCTTATCTTGGATAACTAGTCCTCAAAGAATATCGGTCCACGACTACTCTTATCTTAGATGCCCTACGTCATCCTCAACGAGTATCGGATGCGAGATGTGTTGGAAAGTGTAACTAGGATTGGTCTTCATATTGACTATGTAATTATGTGTTTATGTAAAGAAGAAGACAAAGATAATAAAATGTATTTTTGTTATGCTTGCTTCATGGGTTTCATGAGCAAGATTTTTATTATAGGCCAATAGAATTCTTCTTGATGTCTATTAGGATTTGTCTTCTGGTTATAAGTGTAATTAAGAGTCATGTATATGAAGTGTCTAGTCTAAAGAATATGCTTCAAGACCTTGTCACTCAACTATGGAGTAATGGCTCAAATCTGCCCTCAAGACATCCTCATTCAACGCTGGAATATAAGCTCTTCAAAGTCGGCCTATAAGTAGTGTTAAAGTCGGCCTAAAACAAGAGAAGATACCTCTATATATATACAGATCTGCAGTTCATTTGGTGGATACACTTTGGACAAGTCTGTGGTTGAGTGCGGACTTCAGGACATGGACAAGTCTGAGATATTCGAACTATGCTAAAGGCAGAAAGGATTGCAGAATAAGTCTGAGATAAAAGGAAAGGATTGCGGATAGTTCTGAAGAAGAAGAGTACGGATCACAATGAAGAAGCCACGGATTAGTTGAAGAAAGTTGTGGTCTATCTGAGGTGAGTCTATTGGTATACACTTGCAATACATGTGGAATAGAGTCTGTGATTTATGCGTAGAAAAATCTGTGGGTAATCCGAAGTAAGGAGCATTCAGAAAGTGTGAGAAAGGGAGGAAGGTAAATCTATGATTTACCAGATTTACCTTCCTAATTGCAGTTCATAAAAGAAAGTTAATATATCTCTAGTAGATAAAGCTTCAAGGATATGCGAAGTGAAGGATAAGATCTCGAATGATCTTGTATCCAATATCTGAATAAGCGAGAAGGAGTGTTTGAAGATAGAATTAGAGACCGAGTTCTCTAGTGTTGGTGCAGGTCAATGCAGGTTAGTGCAGAAAAGAAGGATCAATGTTGGAGGTTGACAAAGAAGCAGTGACAAGGTCTTGGAAGCATACATATGTCAAGGGTTTGAGTCTTGGTCATGGTACTTGTCATTTGAAAGTCTATAAGAAGAATTTCTTGTGGGTTTTCCTCTCCAAGAGGGAGAGGTTTTGCCCTAGCTCGAAGAGCCTAAATTTGTGTCTCTTGTATTTTGATAATTGACTTGATGAAAGACTAAATAAGCTAAGAAGAGACAACATAAGTAAAATATGTAATCTCAAAAGTAATTATCAAGGAGAGAATTTGAATTGATCACTGCCCTACCCAATTCTCAACATGGTATCAGAGCTAAGGCGCTGAACACAAGGGCTACTCGACAAGAAGACACTCAAGGAAGCAAAGATCAAAGTTTGGGTTAAAAGGTCAGATCAGTTTGCAAGAAAGATTCTTCAAAGAATCCACTAATCAAGCAAATAATCTTTCCCACCAAAGATTTATGACATTGAAGGCATTGTTAAAAGGATCCATCATCAAGTTCCTTCCCTCAATATCCAACATCTTTGAAGACATCCTCTATCATTCAGATTCCATCATCTACTTTGGAGAATTCAATCTAAGAGGAAGTTTCTAACTTCATCTTCATCATCATCAAGGAAGCTGCTAGAAGGAGGAAGTTACTCTACTCAAGTAAGTATCTATGACCTTATTTAAATCTGTCAAAATGGCTTATTGCAAAAAGAGCAACAAATTGGTTGGGTCATCAAACTTTAGTGCATGGAAGAAGAGGACAGATTTGAATCTAATTGAAGACGAAGTTATGGACTACATCGAAGGATCTACAATTCAACCCTCAAAAGAAGATGCTCCAGCTCATGCCAAGTACATGAAAGGAGAAACCAGAGGCCAGAGGATTCTCATAGAATCCATTAAGGACTCACTCATACCCTATGTATCAAAACTGAAAACTGCAATAAATATATGAGAAACTGGTGGGGCTATTCTCTGAGTACTGCAGGAGAAGCAATCTCTCTGAGACACGAACTATACAAAATGAAATTGTCAAGGGAGGAAGGAATCACTTCATACTTCATGAGGATTTTTGAAATAAGAGACCAACTGCAAGAATTGGGAGAAGTAATGTCTGATAGTGAGATGACTACAGTGGCGCTGAATGCTCTACCAGAAGAATGGGGAAACTTCACTTAAAGCTTATACGGGAAGAAAGAAGCAACACCATTCCTCGATTTATGGTCTCTATGTAAAATAGAGGAAACAAGATTGAAAGCCAAAGCTGATACATGATCAAGTGAAGGGAATCAAGCCTTTGCAGCCATGTCCAGGAAGAAAGGAAGATTCATAAAATTTGGTCCTCAGAATAAAAGAAGAAATATGGACAAAGTACGATGCTTTGGATGTAATGAACTTGGGCATTATAAAAGGGATTGTCCTAACTCTGGAAAGGACAAGAGGAAAAAGGAAGAAGCCCATGTCACAGATGAAAGGGAAGAACCTGATGTAAAGAAATCTAAGAAAGAAGAAGTGAAAGATCTCTATTATGATTGAGCTCATTTTTCTCATTAAGTGATTTCTGATGGTTGTAAGATAGTATGATAGGAAGCTATGTATATTAAAAGCATCATGTTAAAAGCATGGGAGGAGCACTTAAAGAAAGAGCTCCTGGTCACTGATAAACAACATTGATGGAAGGCAGTCATCAAGATCAAGGGTCATCATTCAATAATCAATATGGAAACAGGTGCTGACATTTTCGAATGGAGTTCTCTATGGATTCACTGATTAGAAAGAAAGCAAAAAGGTTTTATTTAGAATTCTATGCTACAGAATTCTGGGATTAGGATATGATGACATATTGATAAAGCAGGTCAAGGGGATGAAGTTCTTCATTCTAGTAAAATTGCTATAGGATGACTCAAAGGGAAAATGTATGAGGTATATATATTTATATGCTGACACTCGATGCTATGAAGTCATGTTATATGGTTGTAGGTAATGGATTTCTATCTTTAGAAGTATGATCTATGGAGGAGGATCTCTTACGGTGCACAGGTTTCCACTAACAGATGAAATTAAATATGTCCTCATATCGAATATGAGGTAGTTGTATACAAACAAGGAACTGGATACTGGAAGTTCCTGGGTATGAAGCTGTGCGTAGAAAGAATTGAAGAGATCATGAGCTGCAACCATGTAAAGAAGCGATTATCATCCGGAAGCCAAGAAGATGTGACTAGGAGATTTCCTGGGAGGATATGTAGACCCTAATAGAATTATGGTAAAAAAGAAGACCCTTGACAAGACATATCTTTAGGAGATGTGTCAATCTCAATAGAGGATGTTGATGCCTACAAGAAGATGTCATGGTGAAATATCATCACTGAGGTAACTTTTGATTTAAAAGTTCATATGTATATGTTTATCTTGATGAGTTTATGCAGGCCTGCCAATCATGTGGAAGGATGTGAAATCCTTGGGAGATGGTTCGAAGAAAAGCAGCATGGCATAAAAGTGGTCTAGATAAGGATGTCTGATGAATCACTTTCTGATAGCTGACATGACTCAAGGATGAAAGTGATGGATGATCTGTGTCCTATGGAGCCAAAGGTTGAAGATTCCTCAATTCATGACATCGAGGGGAGGAATTCTTCATGAGCAGCTGGGTGTCTCACCATTGCTGTTGCAGGTCCCTGGTTGAGAGGGAGCATGGTGGTAAGTTTCTTGCTTGGAATAAACTTGAAGTATGTCCTTCCTAGGTTAAGAGGGAGTGACATATATGCTTTTCTAATACATGTGTCATGCACTGTACCAAGACTAACAACCGTAAGTCTCAGTGAAGGCCATGTGGAGAGAATGGATAGACACAACATTCTGGTTTTCACCTGGGAAGACAAAATGGAGGATTGGGTAATCATCTGGCATTTGATACTCTTTGAGAATGTGATAGGGCATTCAAGATAAGTGTAGTCAGGGACTGATATTCTTTGAGGGCTGGCTACCCAAGAGAAGAATAGTCCAAAGAAGGTCATACTCTGGGAACACCTGGGTGGAGTATGTACCTTGGAGAGACAATGACTATGGTGTCTATAATTCATGTGTCTTTCCAGCATTGTTGCCCATTGTCTTGTTGAGAGATCGGTACATTAATCAGAGCCTTGCACTAGGACAATGCTGGTTGATATGATGCTATATAGATGCATTTACCAATCTGATTCCTCTTGTAAGGATTCTTCAATTTGAAAGTGACCATGTACTGTGTATGAATACCTCCTAGTTAAGAGGGAGTGTTGAAAAGTGTAACTAGGATCGGTCTTCATATTGACTATGTAATTGTTATTTATGTAAAGAAGAAGACAAAGATAATAAAATGTATTTTTGTTATGCTTGCTTCATGGGTTTCATGAGCAAGATTTTTATTATAGGTCAATGGACTTCTTCTTTATGTCTATTAGGATTTTTCTTATGATTATAAATGCATTCAAGAGTCATGTATATGAAGTGTCTAGTCAAAAGGATATGCTCCAAGACCTTATCACATATCTGCAAAGGAATGGCTCAAGAAAATCTCATTAACGCTGGAATATTAGCCTTTCAAAGTCGGCCTATAAGCAATGTTAAGTCGGCCTACAAGTAAAATTTGTATGAGCAGGCCTAAAACAAGAGAAGATACCTCTATATATATACAGATCTGCGGTTCATTTGGTGGATACACTTCGGACAAGTCTGTGGTTGAGTGCGGACTTTAGGACAAGGACAAGTCTGAGATATTCGGACTATGCTACAGGCAGAAGGATTGTGGAATAGTCTGAGATAAAAGGAAAGGATTGCGGATAGTTCTGAAGAAGAATAGTGCGTATCACAGTGAAGAAGCTGCGGATTAGTCTGAAGAAAGGTGCGGTCTATCTGAGGTGAGTCTATTGGTATACACACCGTATGCGGAAGTAAAGTACGCCCGATTTATGCGTAGAAAAATATGTGGGTAATCTTAAGTAAGGAGCATTCGAGAAAGTGTGAGAAAGGGAGGAGCAGATTTACCTTCTAATTACGGTTCATAAAAAAGAAAGGTAATATATCTCGAGTGAATAAGGCTTCAAGGATATGCGAAGTGAAGGATAAGATCTCGAATGACCTTGTCTCCGATATCTGAAGAAGCGAGAAGGAGTGTTTGGGTAACCGAGACTAAATCAAGGAAGATAGACTTACAGACCGAGTTCTCTAGTGTTGGTGCAAGTTAGTGCAGGTTGGTGCAGAAAAGAAGGATCAGCGTTGGAGGACAACAAAGAAGCAGTGACAAGGTCTTGGAGGCATACATGGGTCAAGGGGCTAAGTCTTGGTCATTGTACTTGTCATTTGAAAGTCTATAAGAAGAAAACCTTGCGGGTTTTCCTCTCCAAGAGGGAGAGGTTTTGGCCCTGGCTTGAAGAGCCTATATTTGTGTCTTTTACGTTTTTGGTAATTGACTTGATGAAAGACGTAATACGCTAAGAAGAGAATACATAAGTAAGTAAAGTAAGATCACAAGTAATTATCAAGGAGAGAATTTGAATTAATTACTGCCCCTCCAAATTCTCAACAAGATGATTTTAATCCTCCATTTTGCCTTCCCAAGTGAAAGACAAGAATGATGTGCCTATCTCTCCCTCTCAACTAGGGAGGATACATCAACCAAACCAAGCTTGTCTCTCAAATACACAAGCTTCTTATTAGGAAGAGATTTTGTCAATATGTCAGCTATCTGCTCATCGGTGGAGATATTTTGTAGTTGTAACACACCATACTGTACTAGCTTCCAAATATAGTGATACGTGTTGTTGATATGTTGCGAAAATTTACGAATACAAAATTACGAAACCCTATGTAACGATTATCTTGATTTACTTCTCCTACTTGATTTATTTACACAAGTTATTTAACTGAATATTTAGAACAACTTTGAAATAAACAAAAATAAAAATCTACACAAATACAGATCATTTACTGAACGTCACACACATATGACAATTGACACATAGATTTTTCGGATAAATTTCCCCGAAAAAGCCCAATGCGGGAAAACTGGTGCAACAGATATGAGGGTTTATTATTGTTAAGAAATAGTTTCTGAGTACATCTAGGGTGCCATAATCCGGCTCACCCAATAGAGAAAACCTTGGCTACAAATAAAATGTGAGTTTTACCTCACTCCTGCAAGTCCCGGCTGATCCAGATGAGCCACTGGTGAAACCCCGGTAGCTCTACGCGGTCTCTACGTTTGCCGGTGTGTAGCATGCGTGTACCGGGCGAAGGGCTGGCGTCACCCCTTCCTCTGTGCTGATCAGTTTCTCTTGGAATTGAGTTTCAACCCTACCAGCTTAGAAACCCTGATCTCCAGCTAATTTGGAATGTCGCTTGGGGACTCTACGCTGCCCCTGCATGGGCCTACGTCACCCTCTCTAGGGTATGTGTCACACTTCCTAATGGATGCGCTGCCTCCTCTACATCTTTGTTGCCCTTGCTCTGCTTTGTACTCTTGGTCCTTTGACCAATCACTACATCTTCCCTCACTACTTCTCTGAATCACTCAGATTTTTTCTTCATCTGAGCATTGCTTCGTCAGAAGAATTCAATCTCTTAGACTCTGTTTGTGTTCTCCAATTGACCCCAAGCCTTCCTTTAATACTTTTCTCATTAAGAAATAAACAGATGTGATCTAATCACTAATCAACGACTAAGATTAGAGAAAGCTTGATCCAGGTCACTTAGAACATTCTCACCACGTGTAAATGAATTCACTTTAATTTTTCAATTTCCCTAGGTTAGACTTGGGGTCCCCATTAAAAAAATTAAATTATTTGAATAACTTTTACACCAGGTGGAATTTCTTTAAACGATTTATGGGTCTTGGAGATCTCATGTGCTCTAGGCCCTCCACAAAGTTTCGGAGCTAGAGCACATCTGATGCTACCTAAAATCTCAACACTCCCTCTTAGCGAGGAATGTGCTCTAGCAATACTTCACCACTGAAGCATCACCTTGATCTCTAGCATCGATCCCCATGGGGCTGATGCTTGGCCTGCTGTCGTCCATCCAATGCAATGTTTCTTTCTGTACTGTTGTCCATGAATTTGCCATAGTCACTGCACATCTGTACTGCAACTCCCTCTCAAATTGCTGCATCATGCTGCCTATAGCACTACCACTGCTAACTACTGCACTGCAACTCAGTTGTTGAGAAGTAAGCAACTGAAGGAAAATATCTCAACATTTGACAGAAAAGTCAGTTTGGCTGCATCTCATCACTGAAGCACCCTCTGTTGCTGCTCTGCGCTGTCTCTCTGAAGCTATGCGCTGTCTGTTGCACTACACTATACTGCGAAAGCATTGCCTCTGCGTCGCTGATATCCCATCAGCCTCTGCGCTGCTGCTTCCACGCTACTGTTGCCTCTCCTCTGCGCTGCTCCAAACTTCAACATCCCAACACTGCCTCTGCTTCTCCACGATCATCTGCACCCACTGACTCCAATCGTCTTGCTACTGTCTTAAGGCTCACGTAGCTCGTATGTGATCCAAGAGTTTGGGCACCTCAAGGATCTTGCGACTACCATCTGTAGCTACTCTACAGATCTATATTGCCCCACCTCTTCTCTCGAGGTACATGAGCACTAATGGCCACATCATCTTCGCTACCACTGTCCCCTCTACCTGCTGTTGCCTTGGAATTTGAAGCTTCCTTGTCCTTCCTCTTAGGACAAGTACTGGCGAAGTGTCTTCAGTTCACCACATCTGAAGCACCGGACCTTGGATAGGTCCTTCTTCTTCTTCCCTTGCTGTCGCTGTCCCTTAGATGCTAGGGCTGCATCTTCCTCATCCTCCTTCTTTTTCTTGACTCCTCCGCTGCTGAATTCCCTCTTGGTCACCCTCCGGGTCTCCTCCTGTCAAAGGATTGCCCACATGTCTCCCCAATTTGGGAGTTGTGCTACGCCCAAGATACTTTGGACAAAGGTCTCCCACTCATCGGTGATTGCATTCAGGGCAGTACTCACCATGAGCTCATCATTCGGAGTTGCCCACATAGCAATCAACTGGTCTTGGATAGTCTGCAATTTGAAGAGGAAGGGATCGATCTCCTCTCTCTTATGCATCTGAAACATCCGCATCTGGTTCTTTAGAAGCATCTTCCGCTGGATAGAGCTTTCTTGATACAGCATGGCCAGAGCTGTCCACACCTCATTTGCTGTCTTCTTCTTGGCAATGTGCGGGACCACGCAATCCTTTACTCCATCCATGATCAAGTGCTTAGCCTGCGCTTGATTTTTGTTGAACTTCTTCAGAGCATTCGCATTGGTCGACACAACTAGGACATTCTTTGCGCGGTCTTTGATACCGTGCTCCTCCAAGATTGTTAGGATTCTGGCTTTCCAGATCGCAAAGTTAGACACATTGTCTAACCTATCTTGATCTCTTAGTCCGTACGGGGCCATCTTTGCTCAAATAGTCGAAACATGTACTCTTCTCGCCTCTACTGCTGTTGCACTCAACAGAAGACCGAATCTGGGTTTCTTGGCGATAGAAACCCTCTAGAGAATCATCTCCCTTTGGCAACTGATTTCCCTCCCGGAAATCCTCTGCCAATTCTTGTCAAGAAGTATCTTTTATCCATAATATGAGCCGACTTCAAGGAGCACATTGACAAGGTCTTGGAGCATATTATTACATCAATAAATTTTCTTTTGCAAGTGTAACATCACTTCATATACATGACTCTAAATTATATTTATGACAAGACGACAAAACCCTAAACACATCAAGAAGAAGTCTTTGACCTATAATAAAAACTCCTTGCTCATGAAACACACGAGGCAAGCTTTACAAAATACGTTTTATTATCTTTGTCTTCTTCATTACATAAATTTATAATTACAAGTCATTATGAAGACGGAACCTAGTTACACTTTTCAACACTGCCCTCACTGCCCTCTGCACAGTCACTGCATCACTACCTCTCCGTTGCTTCTTCCAGTCTGTTCCTGCACTCCCGACTATTGCTGATACCCTCTCTCTCCAACCTGCAACTCTCCCTCTGATTCAATTTTCTCTTGCCAAACTTCAGCCAGTGAGAAAATCGATCTGCTTGGGCAACTGAGTATTTGCCTGGTGTGTTTCCAAATGCCCATCGAAGTCCTTCTTATAATCTTCTTGTTGAGAAATCAACGACCCAAATTAGATTCTAATCAATGGCTCAGATCATATTGACTTGATCAGTTTTTTTCTAGAAGATTCACACCCAGTTCTATTAATCAAAGATGAAAAAATCGTGATCGGGATATTATCGCCGAGGGGAAAAAATCGGAAAAAATCGTAAAAATCGGGAAAAAATCGGCACATACAAAAATATTCATTTTTTTTCAATTTTTTTAATATCTAAAACATCTACAGCATAAAATAAATGCATTGACACATAAATATGAAAAAAAAACTAATATATAAGATGTGTAATATCATGTCTAGTGCTACATCACACATAAAACTGAATCCTGTCCTGAATACTAAGTCCTAAGTCTCAACTCAACCTCAAAATATAAACAAAAAATATAATAATGTATCTCATATCATGAGTCATAATGTTATATACAAAGGAATGCACCAAATAACCTATACTACTGATTTCCTCTGCCCCTCTTGCGAGAAAATGTAACAGCTTTCCCTCTAGACGAAGAAGTTGGTGGGGCTGGCAATGGACTCTGTTGTGCTCCAGATCCTGAAGCACTAGGAGCTAAAGGAGGTAGACCACGTCCTCTACCGATAGCAGGGGTAGGTGGTGTCACCTCCTCCTCCTATTGTTGCTCCTCCTCCTCCTATTGTTGCTCCTTCTCCTCCTCCTCATGAAACTCATCATTGATTCATCGCTACTAGAAATGGGATCATCAACAAGAGATACATAAACATCATCTAGCTCAAAGTCTTTAGACTTGGATTGCTCAACCTTAAAATGCGGTAGAAAAAGATTAACATGCCTAACCAGTTGTTTTCCTTTGAGTGAAGGGTACATTCTTGTTAAGGCCACGGTAGGGGAGTTCAACAATCAATACCACCAACATCAACAAAGTTCAACAATCAATGCCACCAACATCAAGGTTCTTAAAGGACTTCATACTCTTGATCAAATGCCAATCTCATACCCATACACATAATAGAATCAAATGGAAACAATGCAAATCCCCAAACCATGAAACCCTGAAAACCATTAAGTCTGCTGAATTTTGAGTGAAATCTAAAATTCTAGTTTCTCCATATGAAATCCAATGAGGTCGAAACCACTCTTAAACATCCCGAGTCATTTCATGGTAATGTTAAAAATTTAAGTAAAAGGTCACTTTTACTTTAAGAATTTAACATTACCATGAACTGCCAACAGGGTGTGTCAGGAAAATGAGAGGGCTGCAAAAATGACAAAAAAAAAAATCGATTTTTGAACTTATAGGGTTGCTATTTGATGGGCCCACGATTTTTACCAAAATAATCGCGATTTTTTCGTAATTATCGCAATAATATCGCGCTAACGATAATTTCAAAAAATCGTCGAAATTATCGCCGATATAATCAGCAGCTCGAAAAACTCGCGATTTTTTCATCTTTGCTATTAATACCTTTTAATTATTTTAATTCCATAAGTTTAGACTTAGGCATCCATTAAAATAATTAATTATTTTAATAAAACCTCCTCCGGGTGGAATTTCCCAAAACAATTTCTGGGTATTCTTGAATACATGTGTCCTAGCCTCCCTGTAAATTTTGAGGCTTAGAGCACATCTGATGCTACCAGAAATCAACACCAAGTATCATTATATAGGTAGTTTTATGGTACTTCATCTCTCCCTCTCAATCCTCAATCCAAGCACGCTTATTATATATTCAAAACTTTTTTTATAGAATTTTGGCTTCTGTGATCCATCATAAAATTATGTAGAATTTTTTCTGGTAATAATCACATTCAAATGAACATTGTCGACACGTTTGGAACCAACCAGTGTGGTTCATCATCAGGACTAGGTGAGAGATCAGATCCGGATGTTGAGTTTAAATAGATGCAGAAATGGCTAAACTAGCTGTTAGGATAACAGCTAATTTGACTTTGAAATTTAATAACAGCTAGTTCTATTTAATTATTTAATAAAATCCTAACGGCTAGTTTGACAACTACTTGTTCAACCATTAGAACATCTAGGGAGAGATCCACACATCGACTACTTGTTCAACCATTAGAACATCTAGTAGCTTCACAACCCCAACCAATATCAAACTTCCAATGTATATGTTCTTGTATGCTAGCATGAAACTTCAGGGTCTTCAACTATTCTAATGCTGCTTAGGTCATCACATTATCCAAACACATCTCGATGGAAACTTCTTCTTCAACTTTTCCAATAACACCAAACTCAGCCTCAACACTCTTCAAAATATCCAATTCTTGTTCACAACTTCATCAATCACGAACACAACTTTATTAATCCCAAATAACCATCTGTAGTGATTTAACCTTTCTCCGATCTTCATTCTTTCTTCATAGTCTTCATTATAGCTGTCACAACATGTCCTTCCTCTAAACTAGGGAGATATACACCTTCTTTATCCAATCTTCTTCTTACTAGGAGATAAATCCATCAACAACTTAACCACCCAGGCTCTATCATCATATCATTAGAGAACTTCAACCTTTCGGAACATCATTCCTTGTTTGGCAGCAAGGTCATCAACAATTTATACTTCGATGTTACCAAGATTCTTATAGCTCCCTCTTTCCATCATGCTCAACATCATCATCAAGTCATCATCAAGTATGAGGTAGGTAAGCATCTTCAACATCTTGAAGACTATGTACCTGTAAAACTTCAACAACAAGTACAACCAAACACAAATATATATGTGCAAGAGCATGAAGTCAACTTATCAATATAGGTTTAGCATGCCATTATTATGGGTGCATCTAGGGTTATCAAAACAATCAAAATTTAGATATTCAAAACCTAAACTTAGTTAGGTTTACAATCAACAAGGGTTATACCTTTTATGCCCTAGACTTCTTATAACAAACTTTGCGGGTTTTGTCACAAACCTTAGATTCCAACATCAAGCCTAAACAACTAAATCAAGTTAGGACTTTAATCATAGTGAAAGAATTTTTCATTATCATGTTGTAGAATCTCATATCAATCTCTACTAGGGTTTTTTTGTTGTAAACCCTAGATACAATCATCAAACCTTCAGTGTTAGATATTCAACAATTTTGACCAAGCTAGGGTTTTAATCATACAGAAGCACATACACCTAGGGTTTCATTCCTAGGATATTTTCATTAATTATTACAAGAGTTTTGTCATCAACCCCAATTCATCAAACCCTAAAAATATAGGGTTTCATCATATAACCTAGACATCAACAACAAAACCTAAAAAGCTAGGGTTTCATATCATCAAGAGATTAGGATTTCATTATATGTTCTAGACTTTATCAACAAACCCTAAGTAGGCTAGGGTTTTATAGTGAACCCTAAAGATTAGCGCAACCCTAGACATGAAAGTTAGCAAAATGATCATACCTTTTATGATGAAGACTTGTTACAAGTCTTATGATCTTAAACATACCTTGAAAGTCTCCTTCTCCAACAATGCTTCTTTTGAGACTCAAAACTTCCTTTGAAGGCTCCCTCTTAATCTAGCAACAAACCTTTCTTTTAGAATATTCTTGCAAATCTTCCTTTTTCAAGGGAAGCATAAAAGAAAGGGTTCTAGTCAAATATAGGAATGGAGTTAGATCCATAGAGGAAACCATTAACAATGTAATAAAAGAAACAAAGAACATAATACTTATCTTTTTGTAGAGTCTCCCTCTCAACATTTTTAAGATCCATCATAGTGCATAAGCATCCAAAATACTTACCAAGTTACCATTCCTTATATACATCCTGCTCTTCATAAGATCAACATATCTTTCTAAACTTTTACTTTCTTCATTATGTACTTGCAACATTTATTGACAAGTACTACCAAAATACACAAGTACAAGAGTATAATTATGATATGGAGTCTATAGAGAGGGATAATACCAAACCTTCAGTCTTAGCGTGTTACCTTTCTAAACATTAGTTCTAGAGTTTGAATTTTAAATTCTACCTTCATTTCACCCTAGACTGTCTACAAACCCTAGAGACCAAAACTAGGGTTTCTATGAGGGAATATAATAGGGTTAAGGTTTCTCTTTAGGTTTTTCAAATACTAAAAAGTGTTTACAAAAGCTTTAGATGTCAACAAACTTCAATAATATGAAGATTACAAACCCTAAGAGAAATACTAAAATACTAACCTAATTTAAGTTAGATCTTGAATGAATAAAGCAATTATACACACCTCAAAAACTACTTACCTTGGTCTTCCAAAATCTGCTGCAAGAGTTTCTTCAAGATGCCACGATCTACTTATGCTGGCTTTTGACAACAAAGCTAGTCCCAAGATGCTAGATGTGTCTTCAACAATAGGGCTGGTCCCTCCTTTTAAAGAGTGTAGACAACTTCTTATTCTGTGTATGATCCTTTGACTAGGGCTTCAATAACCACTATAATGAATTGCTTAAAATAGGCCTAGTATGCCTTATACAATAGTAATTTTACTTTATGCTTTAGGTTGGTTTCTTTTCCATTCTATAGACTCAGTCTTCTATATATATGTACTGGTATTTGTCCTCTTCCACAGATATCTCGAATTCTTTTCAAAGTTTGTACTGACTGTAGCTTTAAAGTAGGTCTAGATAGCCTCTATATATCTCGATCTTTTCTTTGATGACTGTTGAGAAATCTAGGGCATAGCAATTAGGTGATTTCTCTTCTTATGATAACTGCTTGTGAATGCTTTTTACTTCTTTAGTTTAGGATCTTCTCTTTACTTAGATTATTATAATGTTCTTCTTCATCAAACAACTACCAATGCATAAACAATAAAGGTACAAGAATCAAAATGTAGGTGATCAACCAGGGCCAAAACCTTTCCAATATTGAGAGGAAAACCCAAACGAATTCTTCTTCTTATAGAAACTTCAATTGACGAATACCAAGACCATGACCTAAACCCTTGACACAACGACCTCTCCAAGACCAAGTCACAAGACCCTTCTTCACTGCTTCTTCCTCTTGACAAAGTCAACTTTGGTCAACCTGATCTTTAGCATTGCTAATTTCGACTATTCTGAATTTCGACTTTCTTCCACAGACCTGCAACTCTCGACCTACCTGTACCTTTGCAATACTCACGTGTGGGATGTTTTGGAGATACTTTCCTTCTTCCCTTAACTAGGAGTCTTATCCTTGTGACCTCAGCTACCTTATATGCTGATATAGTAACCTTCTTCTTGGCTTCTTCTTTGGCTGATGAAACCCTACTGCAGAACCCTAATCCCTGTCACACGTGCGAGGTAGAATGTCCAAGAACAGTGCCATTATATTTCAGATTCTTTTCTTTCTTGCTGTGCTGGATAAGATGCTTCTATATCTCTCTTTTTCGCACTTCTTTTGTGTTTCAGATGCTTGATTGAGATACCTTCAAATGGAGGCCGAGACCTCTATATATAGTGTACTATCTTCTCAAATTTGGGCCGACTTCACCTTGTACTTTAGGCCGACATGTTGTCTAGAAACTTCTTTAATACTGACTTGAGGTATATCTTGTGACGGAGGGTAATTGACACACATAAAATCACCTTTTACAATATGTAACATGTCTTCAATACATGACATTGTCTTCCTAGACTTTATGACTTGATGAAAAAACCTAACAACTCTCAATGGGAGATTCTACTAAAAATATAATTCCTTGCTCATGAAACCCATGATACAAGCGTTGCAAAAATAATTTTATTTTTCTTCTTTACATTAATTACATAAAATCACAATTACACATGTCATTATGAAGACCGAACCTAGTTACACTTTCCAACAATGACTGATATGACTGATATGACTGATTCTATTCCACAAGAGATACTCCAATCTTGTGATTTGGTCACCTTTGTAACTTATGCACAAAGCATTACGAATTCAAATCTCTATTGGTAAATTTAGATGCACAGAACTTATATGATTTCAGACCCTAGACTTTTATGCCCAAAATCTTGCTCCTTTAATTAATTAGACCTACAAGCCCAGGTCTGCAACTTTCGGGTGTCTTTTCCTTAGATTGGATGACTGTGTTATGAAGAATACTTAAGGAGCAATTCCTTTTTGTTGTGCTACTGATCCTTCTTGAAAATGGTAGACCTTGATTTCTTTTGATGCCAACTTGATCTTCAAGCCTGCCTTTTGTTTCTTCACCACAACTCTGATACCATGTTGGAAAATCACAAAGGTAGAAAGATTTTCTTAGTTTGATAATTATTTGTGATCTTTTAGTTATCTTCTTATAACTCTTCTTTAATTTCTTTATGTCTTCTTATTATTAAGTAACTACCAAAACAAAACATGAAGATAAATGACACAAGATGTAGGCTCTTAGCCAGGGCAAAACCCCTCTTTGAGGTGAAAACCCAAAAATATCTTCTCTTCTTCAAGAACCAAATCTAATGAGACAGCCAAGATCTTTTGACCAAGACCAAGACCTTCCAACATCCACCAAGTCAACCTCTCACAATGACAAGTCAAACTTTAGTCACATGTTCAAAAGTCAACATATATAAACTCTCCAAAAGGGTGAACTAGGGTATTGGCCCTCACTACAATCTTGAGATTTTCAGCCCGCACCTTTGGCCTTGCAACATTCTTTAGTCTACTTCGCACATGTGGCAGAATGACAAAATTTCAACTTCTTTCTTTTGTACAAGAGTCTCCTCTTCTTCGCTATGATCTTTCTTCTCTTTTAGGCTCTTCAAACTCTCTTAGACCTTGGCAAATTGCATATTGAATCTCCATTGTACTTGTCTCCAAACTAGGTGGAGTCCCTTGCAATATATAGTGGTTTGAGGTTGTTCTTTGAGGCTAACATGAGGATCTTGAGGCCGACTTGTAGAGTGAGCAGGTCGACTTGTTGGTGGTGGAGTAGATGGCCAAATTACATCAGTATAATTATATTTCTTTGATAAAAAATGCCCAATAAGAGTCTAGATCATAATAACAAGGACATAGACTCATGAATCAACCCTAAAAACACAGAATGAGTGCTTAGACCTACAAACAAAATAAACAAAGCATGAAACCCATTCTAGTAAATAATTTACTTTTACAAATAATTTTCCTCTTTCTTTCATCATGACTCAAATACAATTATGAAGACAAAGACTAATTACATTCCTCAACACCTCCTTACACCTTAGTTCTGACACCATGTTGAGAAACCAATAGGTTAGCAAATTAGGGTTGATTTCTCTTTCATGATAATTACTTGCGAGAGTTTGTTGGCTTTTTATTATTATGTTATCTTCTTCTTCATCAAGCAATTGTCAAAATGTATATGAAGATCACAAAGAAACAAAAGAACACAAGAAATTAGGCTCTCCAAGCTAGGGCCAAAACCTCACAAGGGGGAAAACCCCAAAAATTCCTATTCTTATAGAATAAGATCAAAGTGAGATATCCAAGACCCATGACAAGACCAAAATTCTCCACAAATGCCCCAAGTCAACCCACCTTTCAAAACATTTCCAACCAATTCAAAGACAACCCAAGTCAATAGTGGTCAACTCCCTTCAAAACTGGTCAAACCTGAAATTTCAGACCTATAGTGACTTCTGAGATTTTCGGCCCCTTTAGTAGCTTTTGAAATTCGCACGTGTGAGAGAATTAAAGCAAAAAAACAGATTTTTGACCTTCGCTCTCTCCTTTGACTTACTTTGACTTTTGCTCTTCCTTGACTTTTTCATTGATTTTTCTCTTTTGTTGCACAAAAATCGAATTGTGATGTGATGCCAAATGAGGTCGAACTATTCTTGTATTTATACGCTTCCCAGGAGGTCGAATAGATGCCTCTTCAAGGCCGTCTTGTCCAGGAGGGCCGACTTGGTCCTGTGGAGGACAAATTTGACTTTTTGACTTATTACAAAATTTTCTTTCTTTTCTTTCAAGATGTCCAAATAAGATTTGACTCAAATAATTTTCTTTTGACTCAATAAACCCTAACAAGCATGAAGAACATGCTTTGACTAGAAAAATAATAAAATTTATTTTTCTTCTTTTTCTTTTTGCTTTTATATGAAATACATATTGATATAAGTACGATGATAATTATGAAGACCGAACCTAGTTACATTTCCAACAAGGTATTCTGTGCCAATCCATGTTTCAGTCCCTCTTAGAGAGAAAGGAATTTTACACCAATCTAAGTTTGATTCTAAATGTCCAATCTTTCCTTTTGTTAAGAGCTTGGTTAGAATATTAGCTACTTGTTAATTTGTGGAAATATACTCTAGCTTCATCGCTCCCTTTTGAATCTTGTCTTATATGAGGTGATATCTGATCTCTATGTGCTTGTTGGTCAAAGTTGTCATTGATGTCAATATGGCATTGTTGAAGATGCCCTAAAACCTAACTGCTTGACTAAACCCTAATCCATTGATGAACATTGATTGGTGCCAAATGCATTAAGAGTATTGATTGAATTGCAAACCCTATGCATGGTCAGACCCTAACTCTAACCATTGATTGAAAACCCTAGCCCTAAAGTGCATTTAAAAACGAAACCCTAGCTTACAAGAAGCTTGGAAACCCTAAGTTTGTAAAACCCTAATTCTATGTGAAGCCCTAGTTGAAGCAAGCCTTAAATACCCTATTTTTCCCTAGCCTTTGTCATACGCTTGACTAAGGAAACCCTAGCCTATGGTGTTGCCCTAAACAAACCCTAAGCAAGTCCTTATGCATTAATGTATTATTGATGATGCCCTAAGAAAGGCTTAATATGCAAGCTACCTTAGACAAGAATTAAAATCCTATTTTCATAAATTGCAAGGCTTAAAGCCCTAAACTCAAAAGCTCCTCGACAGTGATGAAAAAAATATTATTTTCCGCCATTACGAGACATCATCTTAAAAAAAAATCTTTATACCAGATTAAAGAGGGCTTCAAGCCCTTTCCAACAAGTATCCATATGCTCTCTAACTCTGCTATTTGAGAGATATTAATTTTTTAATTATGACTATCAAAAGTGGCAAAGTCTGCCAAGACAACTTGTGTAGGCTCTGTCCAATCTGAACAAACACGTCCCTTCACAACACATTCAAGCAAATATAAATACCTAACTATGCTCCTCATTTTGGTCAAGCAAGTAGAGGAAAAAAGACTCGAATTTGAAGTGAAGAAAGAGCTCTAATAAAGGACAAAATTTGAAGAAGAACTTGTGGGCTAAAGCAATGACTCAGTGGTCAAAAGTTCAGAGAGCAAATTCAGTGAAGGGAAGAGAAATCTCAAGAGAAAAATCGCAAGAAAAGGGGACATATATAGAGCACATCATAGAGAACAAATATAAGAGCATAGAAGCAAATAAAAGGTCAGAGAGCAAATTTAGAGAAGGGAAGAGAAATCTCAAGAGAAAAATTGCAAGAAAAGGGGACATATATAGAGCACATCATAGAGAACAAATGTAAGAGCATAGAAGCAGATAAAAGATTGTTGAGTTGAGATATTCAGAGAGTTGAGTTATAGAGAAGATTGCAAAAGCTGAGATATAAAGAAAATCACAGAGTAGTGAGATAAGGCACATCAATGAAAAGCACCTGAAGAATATCTCTCATCTTGTGAACTAATTGATGAAGATGGTTTAAAAAGGGTTTATTTCTTTGGATCTCTTTGAAGTCTTATGATAATCTGCGCACAACCAATCACTGTGGACATGTGATAGAAATACCTCTGCGAATTAAAGAACAGTGACATATTGACCTGTGGGTTTTGGTGTAATGACAATCGTGATTCCATCAATTGGTATCAGAGCCAGTATCATCCGTCTTAGCCTAATAGCTGGAAGGTAGATCCTTAGAACACAAATGGAAAGGTCAAGGAAGAAAAGCTCCAAACCTTATGAAGATGTCTCTTTCTCAGTCAAAAATTTAGATGAATGCTAGGTTGACAAAGCTCCCATGTTGAATGGAACAAATTTTGATGTATGGAAGGGAAGAATGAAATTATTTTTGATGGTTCAAGGTTTTGAAGAATGGAAATCTATGGTTACTGGAAGCATAATGGAAGATGAGTCCAAGGAATTTAATGCAAGAGCAATTGAGGCAACCTTGAGTGGCGTATAGAAATGTTCATCAACAAAAGAGATTTGGGAAAATTTTCAAGATCTTCATTCAAAAGGACTTTTGCTCATAACCTCAAATGATGAAAGCAAGGAAGAGCAATGAAGACCTGGAAGATGAAGACCAAAAGAAGAAGTTGCTCACTTAAAACTTGAAGAGGAAGAAAGATCTAAAGATCTCAAGGAATTGCATCAAATAGAGAAGATACGAAATGAAGAAGTAACCTACTTAACAAACCAACTAAAGGAAGCAAAGAAAAGGGAAGGCAATTTAACAAACCATCTTGATCTAAGATCTTAGGAATTGAACAAAGTTGAAGCAGAAATTTGTCAATATAAAGAAGATGTTTCCTCTCTTAAAACTTAGCTAGAAGAAGCAAAGAAACAACCACAAGGAGCTGAAAAAGTGATGGAAGTTTTGGCCCTTCTGGAAGGACATGTTGTTGAAGCAAAAAATGAAAGAAATGCCATGGCATGCCAACTAGAAGAAAAGCATGAAGATATCTCCAAATTGAAATCAGATGTCACCTCTCTCAAGGCCCAATTATGTGAAGCAACAAGAATGAGGGAAGAAATGGAGAACTATCTAGCAAAGAAGGATGAAGAATGCAAGAAGATGAAAGAAGAAATTGATATCCTAAGGAAAGAAGTTGATTAGCTAAAAAAGAGTCTAAAGAGCTCTCAAACCCTAGATGAAATCCTAAGTCATCAAAGATCCCCCCTTGATAAATTAGGTCTTGGTTATGCAGGTGAACCCTCAAGCAAAAATGATGCAAACCCTAATGCATCTAACAACAAGGATGTGGAGAAGCTTGGAAGAAATGTTGATGCCCCTAGTTCCAACAAAATCAAGATAACCTTGAAAGAAACTCTACTCCAAGAAGGTGTGCAAAAGATGTCAAGAATGCAAGAGGCAATGCGATATCCGTTGATTTCTATAGCATCGGAAAGTGTTCTAAGTCTCATTTTTGGTAGAGAGGCTTAGACATCAGTTATCCAGAGAACCCATAAATCGTTTGTGTAAATTCCACTCGGATATGACTTTATTAAAATAATTAATTATTTTAATGCAGACCCTAATTATAAACTTAGGGAAATTAAATAATTAATGGGTATTAATAGAGCAGAGTGTGAATCTTCTTGAAGACGAAGATCAAATCATCTTTTAATCTAAGCCATTGATTAAAGATATAATCTTGGTTGTTGATTCATCAACGAGAAGACTATAAGAAGAGACTTGAGGGCCATTCGGAAATTAAGCCGGGGACACTCTCAGTACCCGAAGGAAATCGATTTTGAAGCAAGAGAATTCGATTTCAGTGGGTGAGTTTGTAGAGGCTGGGTTGTAGAAGCAAAAGGAGGAGGGAGGAGTCAGTTATCGGGAAGCAGAACTCAGGAGGGTGAAGGGAAGGGTGAGTTGATCAGCAGCAAGAAACCCTCCATGTAGAATCATGCAGTCCAGAGAGGGACTGCGCAGAGCATTCACGCTGGATGACGCAGAGGGTGAAGGAGGTCACCTTGAGGGTCCGAAAATTGTCTAGAAGGTCTAGAAAATTCAGCCAGGTGTTTGCTAATTTTTCTCTGCTCATCAGACTCTTGTAAATGTACTTTCCATTTCTGAAGATAAATATAAAACCCTCATTTGCTGCACCGGTTTTCCCACATTGGGTTTTTCTGGGGACAATTGTCCAAAAACATCTGTGTTCATGTGGTTATCTCTATTATGCTATTGGTGTAAATTATCTTTCTGTTCTTATGCTCTTAACGATAGTGAAGATCTGCAAATGTGTTTATTTTAGAATTTATTGAAGCATCTGTAAATAACTGTTAAATTTGGACAAGTAGGTCCAAACTCCATGTTGTGATGCTCAGATGACGATTCCAATATTTTTATTGGATTCCTCTTTTGGAGAGGTGTACGATTGATCTAAAGATCATCTCGATTGGATGAGCAGAACATGTACTTTGAATTTATTCCACTTATGTGCTAGGTCGACCTAGAATATAATATAGACGTAAATGTCTTAAAGAACGTGTCACACACCCCCAAAGATGCCTATATATTGGAGAGACTTGGAGTTCATTATACACACAATGTGTGGAAGATTTTCTTCTCTCTTGATGGCGATGGAGTTGCATTCTTGGTGCTGCGTATTTGTGGAGTATTCTTTCTTTGGGTTGTATTGGGGTTGTGTGTGACACACTTGGCTGAATGACCTATTGGAGAATTTGCTGGTAGAAGCATCCTGCTGATCGTTGTAACGCCACCATTCATCATCTCTGTTTTGGCTTGTCTTCGATCGATCTATTAGTATGTTCTATCTGCTTCAGTATTTTGTGCCCTAATCTGAAATGGCATAGAACATGTTCTCAAATTAACATGGTATCAGAGCTGAGGTGAAGACAAAGCCCAAATTTGTATTGAAACAAGTGCAACACTTACAAAGAGAAGAGCTTGTTGAAGGCTAAGAAATCTATGAGGGGCCGCAGCAACGAAAGGACAGAACATTGAAGGGTTTATAGGGCTGTTTGAAGTCTGTTTTGGGTGGCTGATTGCAGGAAGAGAAGCCGAGGTCCCTTGGAAGAAGACCGCAGCCAAAGCGACTGTTTTAAGGGTTGTTTGATGGGTGGATAGCCCTCATAAGAGGTTGTTTGTATACCTGTAGGTTGCCGCTGTGTATAAGGGTTTGTATTTCCCTAAAGGAGCAGTGTGGAGGGGCAACCTCCCATTGAAGGGCAACCACAACAAAAAGGGAAAAAAAATTATGGGCCAGATTTGAAGAAAAAAGGGCTAAGAATAAAAGCTTCAGCATATATGATTGTGGCCTTCAACATTCGAAAATACGACAAATGCTTCAGCGCTGGTCACCTTAGACCAACGCTCGTCACTACCTTTCTAAAAATCATTCGAAGCGTCCTCTGCCAAATCCACGAGAGCTGCAGCAAGAGCTCCAGTTTGCTGGCCACGAAAGTAGCGAGGAAACAGCGAGTCGAATATTCATTATTAAAGGCGTATAAATTTTATAACGGGCCCGATTATTTAGACGGTTGCACAAATCGCCGCCTGTCCACTGGAATTGACGTAAAGGATGATTACAGAGGTTGTAAGCACACATCGCCCCCATCCGCAGCTCGTCGCACAACAAGAACAGTTGGGTTATGTCAGAGTTGGGCCTCCTCCTGAAACAGTAGCAGCGTTACCTGTCGTTCAACGTTGCGGTGCTAGAGGGGTCGGATCTTCAAAGCACACTCTAATGCGTTTTGCTAAGAAATTGAAAAACAATTTAAATTTTTTTTGGGCAAGAGCGACATCGATCGAATAGGATAGAGTCACATACGGAGCAGTGTGGTCGAGATTATGGTACTGCATGTTGAAACCCATGAGTCTGTCGGGATGATTATTGGTCAAAGGGTGATATCGTGGCTAAGCAGAGCGGCAGATCAAATGGAATGTTCGGAGAGGTTTTAATTGTCGTGCGTCATTTCGGAGGACAAGCATGACGATGTCCCTTGATCGCTGAAGCATACGTCAGATATCTATATCGACTGTGATCTGCAGAGACCAAAAATATCCTCTCCTCTAAAAGCTGAAACTCTCCGGTTGGGTACAATTTTCTGAGTGGCTCGATCCAATTGTCTGTGAATTCAAGGAGGTTGAGTAGCCTACTTCTGATGAAATGAAGTCGATAAACTAGTGTCAGAACCGGCTTTTTAATAGTGTCTAACTCCAATTTGTGGATGGAATTCATCTTTTCAGCAAAAGCCGCATTTTGGATCTGATCGAAATTATCAGTATATTTGGGCTGAGAATTTGATCCCTGTAGCAGAACGCAGTTTTGACATGGATCGATTAATGGAAGTTTTGTTGAAGCTGATTGTAGAAGCCAAATCCACTCTCGGTTTGGAAAGCAGATTTGGTCCTGGAGAAGCTCTAAATATAGACAACAGTCATAACGGAAGGAAGCTCGATCCACTTGAAGTGATCTCAATTGTAGAGGACCGAAACATTAGGTTCTCCTACCTATTATAGCACATATACCTTGAAGAGGACATACTGTCTTATTTTTTCTATGTTTCAATCAAGGGTTAAAAAAAAAAACGCACTTCTAACTCTTATAAGTTTGGTCCTGCGGATAACTTGTGTGGAGAGCCCGGATAGCAAGTCAGAAACTGTGGACAACACTTTGGAAGGGCCAGATTTGTGTTAGCTTGGACCTGTCACAAATTAGAGGACAACTGTTAATTTCCTGTCAGATCCCTTGAACAGAATCTACATACAGTGCCTTGTACCTGTTTCCCTTGGGAAGGCTTAGATTTATGAAGGACTCAAAGTAACCATTACAGTCCTATGAATAATGATGAATGAGAAGTAGACATTAAAGTAGTGAACAGTGAACCTGGAGGGATGTACAAGAAGATCTTGATAGAAGACATATTGGAACTGATCGTTGTCCTGATTTTGAAGAGGAACCATTGTGAGGACACCTTTTAGGCATTCTGGTTGAAGTGTTTATTGGAACACCTCAAGAATGTCCGTTCTCTGGAGCATTGATGTTCTCAGCAAAGGTTACTTTGCTTATCAAGAAGGAAGGGTTTGAACAAGAGATATAGTAGATGCATGGGCAGATTGCTACGACAATTAATGTTACAGTTGGCATCCTCTACTACAATAAGGATTTCAGTAGTTAAAAGCTTCTCTGGATTACAATATTGAAATTGTAATAACCCTACCGAAGTTTTGTTCAACTATAAGCAACAGTCTCATCTTTGTCAGGGTTGCTCCACTGTTGCTATAGTTTGGTGATGATGTTTGGAACAAATGATTGGCATAATTAGACTTGAAGTTGATTATTTCAAGGTATTCTCCCAGAGGTAATATCACTATAGCATCTTAAAGACGAGGAAAGGCTGGAAAATGACTTCAGCAAAAGCCATAAAATCCTGGTAGAATTGATGTTCTTGACACATGCTTCTCAGAAATATCTACAGGAACATCCTGATGACTATAATTCGAGCAAGTTCATCTTTATGACATATAAAGCAAACCCTGTAAAGTTTTTTTTGGACAAATGATGTATATGATAAAATCATGGCAACACTGAAAACAATGATATGACAGTATATGATACATGTCAAGATGCATGACAGCTATATGACAGTATATGGCTATGATTCTTGGATGGCTTTGACTGCGGGAGAATAAGATTCAGGACCTTGAGTTCAAAACTCCTTTTTAAGTTGGTTTCTGAATGCCCTCATTTAAAATAGATGTTTTCTCTCACAAGAGAAGTTGGCATTAAGAGGGAGAATACAACTGTATATGCTCCTGAACTAATATCATTGCTGAAAGAAAGAAGACCCTCATGGCTCAAAGACATATGGCTTCAAGGGGGGAAATTCCGGAAGAAAACCAAGAAGCCATATAAATACCAAAGGTATCTAGCTGCCATGAGTACAATATGAGCCTGGATCATTTGAAGAAGTTGTAAAGCATCAAGTTTGGAAGGATGCAAGGATGATGTCTGGGATATGGTCCCTAGACCACATGACAACGCTATTGTCACCTCGATACAAGATCAAGCATGGATCTGATAGATAATGTGTTGCCTGAGGTTTCTTTCTAGGAAGGCATTGATTATGTTTGCACCTATTACCCTTGCTGCTATGCAAGGATGGAGTCTTCATCAGATAGATGTGAAGATCGCATTTCTGCATGGTTCGATAAAGGAAGAGGTGTATGTAGAGCAACCTTTGGGGTTCGAAGTTCAGGATCAGGACACCCATGTCTGCAAGTTGAAGAAAGCCCTCTATGGGTTGAAGCAAAGCACCTAGAGCTTGGTACAAGAGGATGGATAGCTACCTGATGAGGTTGGGCTTCACTCGTAGTAATGCTGATCCGAACCTTTACTTCAAGGTTGATAGAGAGAAGCCTCTCTTTCTGGTGTTGTATGTGGACGATCTCTTCCTGCCAGATGCTGACCCTCTCATTCATCAGTGTAAGAGGGAGCTCACTTCTGAGTTCGAGACGAAGGACCTAGGACTGATACATTACTTCTTAGGCCTAGACGTCTAGCAGAGACCTGGTGAGATTTTCCTTTCTCAAGGAAAATACATTGTGAAGCTTTTGGAAAAATTTGGTATAGTGGACTGTAAGTCCGTGTTGACACCGATGGAGCTCAACTTTGATAAATTGAGTGGCAGTGCTGATGGGCCCGTATTAGCTAATCCTACAGAGTATCGTCAACTCGTAGGGGCCCTGTTGTTCTTAGTGAACACCCATCTGGACGTATGTTGTGCACTGAACACTTGGAGACAACACATGGTTGATCATAACATTCACTGGGTTAGTGCCAAGAAACTCTTGAGATATCTCTGTGGCACGTTAGACCATGGGCTGAGATACACTGCCGGGAGCATGACACTCCTTGGATATACTGGTGTCGTTTGGGCTGGCAGTGTGGTGGATCACAAGAGCACATCTGGATGTTGCTTCACATGTAGATCTACTTCGGGCAGGAAACGGAAGTCGGTAGCCTTGAGCACTGCTAAGGCCGAATGCATTGCAGCATGTATGGTCCGCTGTGAAGTCACTTGGTTGCGAAAGCTTTTCAGTAAGCTGTTCGAGCATGTGTTAGATGCCACCGTTATCCTTTGCGATAACCAGAGGGAGATTCGTTTGTTAGAGGATCCCGTGTTCCAATTGATGCAAGTATGTTGATGGCTGGCACCACTTTATCCGGGATATGGTATAGCGAGGCGTCGTAAGGCTCGATCATATAGGAACTGATGAGCAGGTCGCGGATATTCTCACAATGCCCTTGGGGAAGGTCATGTTCCTAACCTTCCGTGATAATCTTGGAATCATGGAACGACCCTATTTAGAGGGTCTTGTTGGACGATGAGCTCTGGGAACTCCAAGGGGGTTTTGGGGATAGCTTTGGTGCTATAAGCAACCACAGGGCTAGGCTTGCCAAACCTAGTTGGTGTGCTTCCGCCCCACTGTGATGATATTGAGATGGTTTACCTCTCTTTGATTTGTGCCCTGTATGCATCCTACCCATGGAGTTTCAGACTCATGGGAAGTACCTCTCATTTGACCAATGAGGTGGGAAATGTGAATAGAGACCATAGCAAGACCGATGGACGCATCGGAGTTTTCCGTACTCTCTATGTCTAGGGTGGCGCGTGTCCAACCACTTGATCTGGGATCAAGTTTAGTGAGGTTTAGGACCTCCAACTGACTACGGGTTAGTATATGACTTTCTTGAGTCCTAGTGAGATTTCGGACCTCCAACTGACTTCGGGTCAGGTAAACTAATTTCGGGTTGGTATGAGACTCTTTGTGAGTCCTCTAGAGGTTTCGGACCTCTGGGCTGAATCTGTCAGCTTGGAATGATGTCTTTGTGACTGACCCACTTCTGTTCTGAAATAAAGAAGCTAGCAAAGCAAGTTATAGCGGGATGACGCATGATGTTTGGATTGCACTAGTGGACGGAGTTCTCCCTAGTTGAGAGGGAGTGTTAAATTTGGACAACTAGGTCCAAACTCCATGTTGTGATGCTTAGATGATGATCCCAATATTTTTATTAGATTCCTCTTTCGGAGAGGTGGAAGATTGATCTAAAGATCATCTCAATCGGATGAGCAGAACATGTACTTTGAATTTATTCCACTTATGTGCTAGGTCGGCCTGGAATATAATATAGACTTAAATGTCTTAAAGAATTTGTCACACACCCCCAAAAATGCCTATATAGTGGAGAGACTTGGAGTTCATTATACACACAATGTGTGGAAGATTTTCTTCTCTCTTGATGGCGATGGAGCTGCATTCTTGGTGCTGCGTATTTGTGGAGTATTCTTTGTTTGGGTTGTCTTGGGGTTGTGTGTGACACACTTGGCTGAATGACCTATTGGAGACTTTGCTGGTAGAAGCATTTTGCTAATCGCCGTAACGCCACCATTCATCATCTCTGTTTTGGCTTGTCTTCCATCGATCTATTAGTATGTTCTATCTGCTTCAGTATTTTGTGCCCTAATCTGAAATGGCATAGAACATGTCCTCAAATTAACAATAACTTATCTCATAAGTAGGAGAAATAAACCAAGTATTGCAGAAATATTTTCCTCTTGAAAATTTCACAATATCATCAAAGGATCTCAAGGCAGAAAGACTTCAGAAGTTCATCAAGGTAAGCTCCATCCTCTAGGTACCATAGTATATTTTTTGGTTATTGCTTTTCTTGTACAAATTTTGGGCACATGGCAAAGGATTTTAGGGCATACAATAAGGACAAATATAATGACCCTCTTTAGCTTCCTAAAAGCAACTTTGCAAGAAGAATTCATGCCTCCTCATTGATAAACAAGTTGAAATGCATCAAATGCCATAACATTTGAGATATGGCTCATGATTGTAACTTGACTTGGGTTCCTAAACAAGCTAAAACTATGACTACCAAGCAAGAAAATAAAGTTACGCAAGTTTGGAGAAGGAAACAAACTGAATAAGAAAGTGTCTTAGACACTCAAGGCATCAACTCATGTTCTTGATCTGATGAGTACATCTTTGGCAAATATGATATTCCAAGTTTTGATGATGAGATTCTGCCAAAACGGGTACCACACATAAGCTTGTGATTCTTGACCATTCTTGCAGAGGATATCCGTGAAGAGCCGTGTGACACCCTTGATGAGTCACACATGGACAATCATGCTATGAGACACAAAGATATATCTTCTAATGGATCATCTCTCAGAAATTTTACAGAAAATCTTGTTTGACAAGTTGGTCTCTCTTGCATAAAGATATCATCTACTTCGTTCCTTTCCATGAAAGCATGAAAAGGCTTAGGGGGAACAAGTCCATTGAAGAACATGATCCTTTGTCCCCACTACACATCTAATGGACCATTGTTGAAGATGCCTTCCACTTGATCACAAAGTAGTAATCATTCTTGGGTTCCATAAGCAAAAAGGAGAGCAAGAGGAGTTTTTGCAGGAAGGGGGAGCTGGTTGATGCAAACTATGGGCAATCTCTCTTGTGCTACATTGTCAAAAGAAGGAAAGCATGATGACAGGGGGAGTTGCATGAAAATGACAAAAAGGAGCAACATGACAAGCATCATGGGGGGAGCAACATGAAAAGAAGAAGAATGATAGGGGGAGTACTTGCTAGGAAGACTTTGACAAGAAAAGTACCCCATTTTCCATTGATGTCAAAGGGGGAGAGAATGCTGAAAGGGCGAGAATATTGCCAACAATGACAAAGAGGGAGATTGTTGGTCAAAGTTGTCATTAAGGTTAATATGGCATTATTGAAGATGCCCTAAAACCTAACTACTTGACTAAACCCTAATCCATTGATGAGCATTGATTGGTGCCAAATGCATTAAGGGCATTGATTGAATTACAAACCCTATGCATGACCAAACCCTAACTCCAAGCATTGATTGAAAACCCTAGCCATAAATTGCATTAAAAAATGAAACCCTAGCTTGCAAGAAGCTTGGAAACCCTAAGTTTGGCAAACCCTAATTCTTTGTGAAGCCTTAGCTGAAGCAAGCTCTAAATACCCTATCTTTCCCTATCCTTTGTCCTACGCTTGACTAAGGAAACCCTAGCCTATGATGTTGCCCTAAACAAACCATAAGCAAGCCCTTGTGCATTAATGTATTATTGATGATGCCCTAAGAAAGGCCTAATATGCATGCTACCCTAGACAAAGAATTGAATTCCTATTTTCATAAATTGCAAGACTTAAAGCCCTAAACTCAAAAGCTTCTAGACAATCACGAAGAAGATATTTTTTCCGCAATTACGAGACATCATTTAAAAAAAAATATTTATACCAGATTAATGAGGGCTTCAAGCCCTTTCCAACAAGTATCCATATGCCTTCTAACTCTTTGCCATTTGAGAGATATTAATTTTTTAGTTATGACAGTAAAAAATGGAAAAGTCTGCCAAGCCGACTTGTGTAGGCTCTGTCCACTCTGAACAAACACGTCTCTTCACAGCACATTCAAACAAATATAAATACCTAATTGTGCTCCTCATTTTGGCAAGATTTTCGGTCAAGCAAGTACAGGAAAAAAGACTCCAATCTGAAGTGAAGAAAGAGCTCTACTAAAGGACGGATTTTGAAGAAGAACTCGTGGGCTTAAAGCAAGGACTCGGTAGTCAAAAGATCAGAGAGAATATTCGGTGAAGGGAAGAGAAATATCAAGTGAAAAATTGCAAGAAATGGGACATATACAGAGCACATCATAGAGAACATATATAAGAGCATAGAAGTAGATAAAAGATCTTGAGTTGAGATATTTGGAGAGTTGAGTTATAGAGAAGATCGCAGAAGCTGAGATATAAAGAAAATCACAGAACAGTGGGATAAGGCAGATCAACCAGAAACACCTGAAGAATATCTCTCATCTCGTGAACTAATTGTTGAAGATGGTTTAAAAAGGGTTTATTTGTTTGGATCTCTTTGAATTCCTATGATAATCTGCACACAACCAATCACTACGGACCTGTGACAGAAATACCTCTGCGAATTAAAAAACAGTGACATATTGACTTGTGGGTTTTGGTGTAACGACAATCGTGATTCCAAGAGTGCTTGGACTTGCCATGAATCATTGGATTCTTAAAGAGTTTGAGACCACTTTGATTTATATTTGTGTCTTTTCTATGTTGGATGGTTCATTGATTTGATTCATTTTTATAGGTGGTATTTCTTTGGAAATAAATATTAAGAAAAATGCAACATTATTAAAATTTACTTGTAATTAGGTGTTCAGAAAATCATTGACATGCTCTGCATGTACGTATGTAGAAGTTCGCCAGACATATGTATGTACTAATGGGTATGGTACTGAGAGAGAGAGAGAGAGAGGGAGAGAGAGTTGTGGTCTAGCAGCATCTTGGAGTGCTGCTGTGGAGATGACCCAGGTCCAAATCTTGTTGGGTTTTCTCTATGGCTTGCAGCTTGTGGCTCTGCCACCTGTTGAAAAGTGTAACTAGGTTTGGTCTTCATAATGACTTGTAATTATGAATTTATGTAATAAAGAGACAAAGATAATAAAAACTATTTTGTAATACTTGCATCATGGGTTTCATGAGCAAGGAGTTTTTATTATAGGTCAAAGACCTCTTCTTGATGTCCTTAGGAGTTTTTCATCTTGTCATAAATATAATTTAGAGTCATGTATATGAAGTGATGTTACACTTGTAAAGGGACAAATTATTGATGTAATTGTATGCTCCAAGACCTTGTCAATCTGCTCCACCAAGTCGGTTCAAATATGATGAAAAGTCTCCTTGATGAAGTTGGCCCACACACAAGTGGTCATGTCGACTTAGAATAGGAAAGACAATCCTTATATAAAGGGTGGACTGCGGCCTCATTAGCTCCCCAAGATTTCAAACAAATCTGCAATCAGGAACGAGGATAAGGTCTGCATATTGGTGCGTAAGGGAGCAGATATTCCAATGAAGAAAAGAGGTAGTATAACGAAGAATAAAGGCCTCTGTTTTGGGCCTAAGTCTGTGATATAAGTCTGAACTACAGTGTGAGAAGAGGAGAGATATACCATAGAAGGAAAGGCTACAAAGGCATATGAATAAAGGGTTAAGGTCTCGGTCTACCTAGTCTGCAACCTAGTGCATAAAGGAGGCTGTGATCAATTCAGAGGAGAGGCAGTGCTAGCCTCTGAATTGAGGACATCTCCTATTTTGTCTTGGGCTGCCACGTACAACTCAAGGAAGCCGAGGTGAAGGGTATTGGAAGGAGGCCAAGAAGGAGTCCCTTAGAGGTCAAGGTCAGATTAAGGAAAGGGCAGAAAGGAAGGACATCGTTTAGGGATATGAATTGAGCTTTCCTAGTACTGGTGCAGTGTAGTGCAGAAAGGAGGGATCAGCTAGAGAAGCCAAGAAAGTGCAACATGAAATAGTAACAAGGGTCTTGGAGGCATACTGGTGTCAAGGGTATGTGTCATGGTTATGGTACTCGTCAATTGAAGATCTATAAGAAGAATTACTATCGGGTTTTCATCTCCAAGAGGGAGAGGTTTTGGCCCTGGCTTGCTAGCCTAAATTTTTGTGTCTCTTGTGCATTTGATAATTGACTTGATGAAGAACATAATAATCTAACGAAGAGAAGATCTAGGTGAAAGAAGCATAATGAAATCACAAGTAATTATCAAGAAGAGAAATTTTAATAAAAGCCCTAATTTCTCAACATGGTATTAGAGCTAAGGTGTTGGAGACAAGAAAGGGCTATTTGGAAAGAAGACACACAAGGATCAAAAGATCAACGATCAGTTTTCAAGAAGACAGCAAGGCTGAGAGACGGATCTACTTTGTAAAGTCATTCTCTAGATCTAAGAAGATCCTCATTCATTCAAGAAGAATAAGTTTGCAGGAAATCCCTCAAGCTATCTCTAGACCCCAAACATCACTCAACGGATCTATACATCAAGATCCTTTCAAAAGGAAAAGTAAGATCAAGGAGGTGATCTTTATCTTCAAGGAATCTAAAGCTATATTGTGATTGAAGCCATGTCAACACTGTTGGAGATTTTGTCAAATCATCATTTTGTTGAAGACTTCATCAAGCCATTCTTGATCATCATCATCATCAAGGATCCAAGGTGATCTACCTCTTTACACTACTCTTGAAGAATTCAATCTAAGAGGGAGTTCTTGCTGCCATCTACATCATCATCAACAAAGAAGCTAGTAGAAGAAGAAAAACATCTACTCAAGTAAGTATCTTGATGACTTCATCTGAATTCGTCAAAATGACTTTCTGCAAGGAAAGCAAAAAATTTTCTAGGTCTTCAAACTTTCTTGCATGGAAGAAAAGGAGATCTAAATTTGATTAAAAATGAAGTCATGGACTATATCAAAGGGTCATCAACTAAACCTTCAAATGAAGATACTCAAGCTTGTGAAAGTTTCAAAACAAAAACCCTACTGCAGTATCTAGATCTACTTCACCTACTTGTTTCATTAACACTAACAAGTTATTTTACTGAATTATTCAGAAAAACATTGAAGTAGACACTAATTGTAGCCTACACATCTACAAATCATTTACTGAATAATACCAAATGCCATCCAACCTGTCCTGATCTCTCAGTCCATGAGAAACCATCTCTGCTCAAATCTGTCGGAACAGATACTCCTCTCCCTCTTTCTACTGCAACACTCAACAAAAAACTGGATTTGGGTTTCTTGGATATAGAAACCCTCTATAGTAGCTTCTCCCTTTGGCAACTTATTTCCCTCTCCGGAAATCCTCCACCAAGAAATAACTGAATTAGTTCTCTACGATCACCCTCCTGATCGAATCTCAGATCCGTTTTGCGCAGATTTGCTGAGCAACTGTTCTCCTCCCACTCTTGTCACCTTTTTTAGGCACGGTTATGCATCGATAGGAGCTCTGCCACACCAACAACCTCTGAAGATCAAAAGCTCTGCTTCAGACTTCGGCAAAACTGCACAACAACCTCAAAACCTGGACTGCGTCCCTCTGGCTGGCCTCTGTGTGAGCATTCTAGCTCAACGCAGCCTCTATGCAGTGCAGGCTGTTCCTGCGTCACTCTAGAAGGCTCTGCGTCACTTAGCTAGCTCTGCGTCACTCAGCTGGCTTTGTGTCAGCCTCTGCGTGGCCTCTGCGTCAACCTGGCTGGGCTGTGTCCCTCCTGGTGTTGCACTGCCCTCTTTCTGTATCTGCTGCTTCAGCTGCCCTCACTGCAACAATCTTCTTCAGTCGCTTTGTTGGTGGATCAACTTGATCTGCAATTCTTTGATACCATGTGAAAATTTCAAAACAAAAACCTTACTGCAGTATCTAGATCTACTTCACCTACTTGCTTCATTAACATTAACAAGTTATTTTATTGAATTATTCAGAAAAACATTAAAGTAGACACTAACTGCAACCTACACATCTACAGATCATTTACTGAACAATAAACACATGTGACAAGATTACACATGATTTTTCGGACAAATGTTCCCAGAAAAACCCAATGCGGGAAAACTGGTGCAGTAGCTCTAGAGGGTTTTTATTATTATGCAGAATCTAAATTCAACATTTTGGGCACCAGACATGGTTGGCCCTATAGATAAATTACATGGCAGTTTGTACCTTTCACTCGAAGACAAAAGATATGACTATCACACCCTCAAACGGGATTTACAGATCACGATCCCCTTCTGGCCCACTAGAACCCTCAGCGCTGCCTCTGCAGCCTCTGTGTGAGCCCTCACTGGCCAACGTCCCCACTGCGTCACCCTGACTGGTGTTGCGCTACCTCTGCGCTGCCTCGGTTGGGATTGTGTCGCCCTGGCGGTGCTACACTGCCCCTGCGCTGCGCTGGTTGGGTCTATGTCACCCTGGCTAGGCTTATGCAACCTCTGCGTGGTGCTGGCTGAACTGCGTCCTCTTGGCTAGCTCTACACTGACTGGTACTCACTGCCCCTCTGCCTTGCTGTATTCTCGGCCTTGGATCAGATCATCCCTCGTCGATCTTTGCCCTCACTGCACTGCAAACTCGTTTGGAATTTCTCCGCAAAATCCCACCCCAAAAATTAAACTTAGCTTCAGTGCTCTGCCAATGTGTGTGTATCTCCAACTGACCCTAAGCCTTTCTCTTATACTTTTCTCATTGGAAAACCAATGGCCGTGATCTAATCTCTAATCGACAGCTTAGATTAAAAGACTGCTTGATCCCCGTCACTTAGAACATTTCATCACGTGTTTAATTAATTCACTTTAATTTTTCTAATTCCCTAAGTTAGACTTAGGGTCTATTGAAAATTGTAACAAGGATCGGTCTTTATATTGACTATGTAATTATGAAAAGAAGAAGACAAAGATAATAAAATGTATTTTGTACTTGCTTCATGGGTTTCATGAGCAAGATTTTATTATAGGTTAAATAGACTTCTTCTTGATGTCTATCTATGGTTTTGTCTTCTAGGTAAAAATGCGATTTAGTGTCATATATATATGAAGGATTTAGTCTAATGAAATGCTCCAAGACTGAAATGCTCCAAGACCTAGTCCAAGAAACCGTGGAAGAATGGATATTATCAACCCTCAATCTACGATGAAAGATCAGCTAACAAGATGTGTCAAGTCGGCCTTCCAACATCATGTCAAGTCGGCCTACAAGTAAGAAGTATGGTCAACCTAAAGTCCATGAACCTGTTCCTATATATATACCTCTGTTCTGCGGTCATTTGAGGAGACAGTTTTCTGTCATCTCTAAAGTGCAATGCGGATCATAGGACGAAGTTCAGTGCGGATTTCAATGCGGATGTTTGAAGGGTTTCAGGACTGGTCAACATATATATATATATATATATATATATATATATATATATATCCGTGTGACGTCTGAGTGTCATAAGGGCTGCAACTCACTGAAGCAGAAGTGCGGATCACCCTAAAGTAGCTACAACGTTGAAGTGCAGATCTATTCCAGTGCAACAATAGTGTTAACTTGTGGATCTATCAAGTGCATGAGCATGAGCATGGTATCATCCTGAAGTGCAAATCTGTCCAAGTGCATGAGCATGAGCATGAGACCATCTTGAAGTGCGTATCTGTCCAAAGATAGTTTGCAGACTAATCTAAAGTGAAGCTGTTGGGACAGTGGTCTGCAAAGAAGAAGCAGTCATAAAGTGAAAGAAAGAAGGAAAGTAAATCTGAGATTTACTTTCCTAACTACAGCCTATATATATCTCAAGCAACTGAAGATTCAACTGAAGGTTCAAAAGAAGTACTGGTGCAGAACAATGCAACTTGGTGAAGAGAAGAAGGATTAGCATTGAAGGACATCAAAGAAGTAAGGACAAGGTCTTGGATGCATAGATAGGTCAAGGGTCTAATTCTGGGTCATGGTATTTGTCATCTAAATCTATAAGAAGAATTTCTCGTGGGTTTTCTTCTCCAAGAGGGAGAGGTTTTGCCCTGGCTCTAGGAGCCTAATTCTTGTGTCTCGTGTCTTTTGATAATTGACTTGATGAAGATTTAATAAGCTAACGAAGTGAAGACATAAGTAACTCAAGTAACCTCAGAAGTAATTATCAAGAAGAGAATTTTTAATTAATCACTAGCCCTCCAAATTCTCAATAGGGTCCTCATTAAAAAAATCAAGTATTTGAATATCTCATACACCAGATGAAATTTCTCCAAGCGCTTTCTGGGTTTTGGAGGTCTCGTATGACATAGCCCCTCCACAAAATTTCAGGGCTAGAGTACACCCGATGCTACCTCAAAATCTCAACAAAGCTTATGCCAAATACATGAAGGGAGACATAAGAGCCCTGAGGATCCTTATAGAATCCATAAAGGACTCTCTCATCCCCTATGTATCAAAACTAGAAACTTCAAAAGAAATATATGACAAATTGGTGGAGCTATTCTCAATGAGCACTGTAGGGGAAGTAATATCTCTGAGACAAGAACTATAGAAGTTGAAGTTGTCAAGAGAGGAAGGAATCACCTCATACTTTATGAAGGTTTCTAAAATACGAGATCAATTGCAGGAATTGGGAGGAGTAATGTTTGATAGAGAAATGACTACAGTGGTGCTGAATGCTCTACCGATGGGATGGGGAAACTTCTCTTCAAGTATCTATGGGAAGAAAGAAGCAACTCCATTCCAGGATCTATGGTCTCTATGTAAGATAGAAGAGACTAGATTAAAAGCTAAAGTTGATACAGAATCAAATGAAGAAAATTAAGCCTATGCTGCCATGTCAAGGAGGAAGGGAAGATTTGGTAAATTTGCTCCTCAGAAGAAAAGGAGAAACATGGATAAGATATGATGCTATGGATGTAATGAACTTGGGCACTATAAGAAAGATTGTCCCAAACCTAATAAGGACAAGAGAAAAAAAAAGGAAGAAGCCCATGTTGCCAGAGAAATGGAAGAACCAGATTCAAAGAAACCTAAGTAAGAAGAAGTGAAAGATCTCTACTATGATTGAGATCATCTTCCTCTTTAAGAGGTATCTGTCAGTTGTAAAATAGTATGTTAGGAAGCATTGTATATTAGATAGATGCAACACTTTAAAATTTGCATCATGATGGAAGCATTAAAGCAGGAGCACTCGTCATAGGAGGATGTTTGAAACAAATTTATGACAACAATGCTGTGAAATAAGTGGCTCCTGGAAACCTCACTGAAAATAACATCTATAGAAGGCAGTCATATAGATCAAGGTTCATCATTGATTAATCAATATGGAAACAGGTGCTGAGATTTTCTAATGGAGTCCTCTTTGGATTCACTAGTTAGAAAGAAAGCGAAAGGTTTCATCAAGAATTCTAACTTGCAGAATTCCGGGATTAGGATATGATGACATATTGATGAAGCAAGTCAAGGGAATGAAACTTTTCATTCTAAGGAAAACTGCTAAAGGTTGACTCAAAAAGAAAGGAGATGAGTTACATGTATATTTATGCTATGAAGTCATGCAGGTATTATACTTCTATCTTTAGAAGTATGATCAAAGGAAAATAGAATCTCCTCCAATGCACAGGTTGCCAAAAGACATGATCCTCACCAGATGAAATCAACATAATATGTTCTCATATGGAATATGAGGTGGTTGTACACAATCAAGGAACTTCATACTGAAGCTCCTGGGAATGAAATAAACTTGTGTGGAGAAAGAAAGGTGTTATCACCAAACTGGGACTAATTGGGCTGTTCAATAGTCAATTTGATGTAACTATTTCAAACCAGTTGGGGTTGGAAGTTAGCTATTCCAACCAGAGAGGGCTCTCTCAAAAAAAATGTAAGATATTCAATAAACAAGCTTATAATGAATATGGCTAACTCTTATATGTTTTTTAGATGATTTTTGCAGGTGGAAGATGAGTGAGGGCTACCATTGGCCTTGGAGTCAGCATGGAAATTCAATTACAAACAAATGCAATTCATGGAAGCTGAGGCAATTGAGCTTATAAAATAACTTTGACAGCTAAAACACAGTACATGAAGGAAGTTGGAGCATAAAACTATGAATTCCAAGTAATCATGATACTATGAAGCTGATAACAATATATAAAATAGAAAGACACAAACATATAAGCTCCAAAAGAATCTCAGGTCTGAAAGACAACTGTTGCAACTGTGTGTTGACCACACTTTGTCAATGACCCCATCGCAGCACACCCCCATTTTTTTCAAATGGGATTCATCATGTTCGACGTGTTCGCGCCATTCAGATTCCATCAGCAACCGACATTTTTATAAGTGATGTAAACCCATTCTACATGTTTATGATGTAAATGATCTAAGTAATACCATCATGTATGTAACAACCTAGGTAAGCCTAGTATGTTGGTGACGATTTCTATACTAGGAGGTTTTTGTCTCACAGATTTACTTGTGTTTTTCGACACAAGTGATCGGCGGAGTTTTCCCCTCCAGCCTCACCCCAAAGCTAAGTTGGATTTTGTCATCAAGATGCTAAGTGAGTCCTAGTGTTTTCTATCGATTCTTTGTAAAAGTAGTTTGGGAATAATCCTAGCTAATTGGCTAGATTATTTTATTACAAGCTGTTTGGTCTACTAGATCATGTTTTGAGTCGCAGAATTGGGTAGCTATTTAAGGGTCTATACAAATGGGTATCCCCCCTTCATGTGTCTAAATGTATTTATCTTATGGAAAGAGAGTTGGAAAAAATAATTAAATCCCCTCTTAGTCAATTAATTAAATTTTTTGGCCAAATTAATTAAAAATCCTAAGCCAGAAATTTAATTAATTTTAAGTCCTAGGTGAGTTAAAATTCTTCAAAGGCAAAATTCGTTGGTCCTTAAAAATTAAATTTTTAAAGGTCCTAGGCCAAGGGAATATTGAGAATTTCAAGAAATTTTGGACCCTTGGGCCTTGGTGGTTAAGTCAAAGTCAAAATTTTGAGATAATTAACTCAAAAATATTATTTTTGAGTTAATTAAAATGGAAATAAACGTTAAATTCGAATTTCCTCAAAATTATAATTTCGACGGTCCAGATTAAAAGATGATCAAATCTTTTCGACGGTCGATAGTATTTTGACATGGATCAATTGAACTAGCCGTTGGAGATTTTTTCTTATAAATTAGAGGTCTTGGTATGACATTTGCACCCGATCTTTGAATCGTGCACTTGTTCTTGGAAGCTCTTGTGATTTTTTTATAAATAAAGCATAAAGACTTTGGGGTTACAAACTTTGGTGTTCCTTTTCCAGATCTATGTGGTGATGTTATCTCTAAACTCTGCTACTTCTATTGGCTTTTGATGGTTGATGGCCTCTATGGATTAATCTGCATACATGTATCTTGTGCAGTTTTCTGGGTTATTAAAATTGCATTTTGATTTAACGGAAAGATTAGTTATCTGTTTTTCTAATAGGTCTCATGTCTATTTTTTTAATCTCTATCAATCTAAAATTCAAATTTAAGTGTGCAGAGATCATTTTTTAAAAGGTTTGAGCGTTTGGGGAAGTTTTTAGTTAGACCAGCCGACTCTCAAATTTCATAAATCTGAAAAGCTCATTATTTCCTAATTCCCAAAGCTATCTTACGAAATTGTGTTTTTTACAGGGTCTTTTGGGGCTTGTGCCTCTCTTAAATTTTTATTTTCTGAATTTGTGCTGAAATGGTATTAAATCTGGCCAAGAGGGCCACTAATCTGTAAATTAGCACTGTAAATTTGCAAATATTCTCTAGGGTGTAAGGGTTTATTTATTTTTTGTGCATAGTTTTGGATCTCTTCTGGTTTTTGCAGGTCTGCAGGGGGATTCTCAGAATTTTTTTTAGATCTAAGCCAGATCTAACCCCCAGAGGGTAAGATCTGGCGTGAGGATTGTTTTTGTTGGCAAATCTGAGCGTTATTTCGCTGCAAAGAATAAATCTCAGGTGCATTTGAATTCATATTTTGAAGATCTGAGTTATATTGGCGAAATTTCATTGTTGGGTGAGGAAGAATTATTCAAAAAATTGGCAATCATTTATCACTGTTCTTCTCACGCCTTCACTTTTCCCTCTGTCCTGGATTACCTTCACGCAGCTGCCATCTCTGCGTCCATTTTTGTCCACTCTGCATCCATTCCCTCCACGCATTATATTCGTTGCTTACCTCCATGGGCATCTAGATTTTCCGTTGGCCATTTCTTTTACTTCTTCACATAACCTCACACTGACCGCTGTTCCTATGCCGTAGCTTCTCTATCGCTCCGTTCGCATACCCTGCGTTCTCCCTTCAATCTCATCATTCATCGGCTCCCATCCTTCTCTCGTGCTGCGTGTACGTCGTCCGCAACCTTGAACAACTCCATTTTTGTCCACGTTGCAACAACTCCTCCTTGCTGTCGACTCTGACCTGCATAAAACATAGCACACGTAAAGCCAAACTCATATATCGATTTTTTCATTCTTTTTTTTGTTTGGTAACTTACGATTGCGTTAGTCTTCGTTTAGATTTTAATTTTTGTTTTTTTTTTAAGTTTGGGTTTTAACTTTAAGGTGTAGAGTTTTAGATTTTTTATTTATTTTTTATTTTTTATATTTTTTTAGATTTTAGATAGTTTAGCTTTAGTTTAATTTTTTATTTTAGATTTTAAATTTTTTACTTTTGTTTTAGTTTTAATTTTTTTAGTTTTAGAAATAAATAAAAAAATTAAAAAAGGCCCAAAATTTCCTAAATTTTCAACTTTAGGAAATTCTCGATTTTTTTTTTTCATAGTCAAAGTGAGCTTTTAAATTTTTATCTAAAGTTTGACTATAGGAAATTTTTTAATTTCTGGATTGGGATTACTTGGAACATCATAAATTCGGAAATATTGCTAATATCTGGCATTTAAATTTCATGGTGATCTCATGATAACATTGCTGTGGGTTCAAAGTATTTTAATGCATAGTTGTGGTGCGTTTTATTGAATATCATTGTGGTGAATCTATTTTTCATAGCAGTAGTTACATATCAGATACTTGATTTTAATTTCATAACGGGATATTTTGACTCCACAAGGCACTAGTTTTAAAGCTTCAAATCTAATTGGATCTATAAAATCTCGTCAATCTTAACAAGTACTTGGTCTTTTAGTTGTGTCTCCTGAATTGGTTGATTTTCAACCAGTTCGTTTCCTTCATTTTTGTTAGGGTCTACCTCCCTTAGCTTGCAAGGAGACAACTTAGATAGAGAGATTGGGGATCAGGGTGACAGCCCCCGATCTGAGCCATTGTCGCAGTGCCTAGACTTTTTGTGCGACAACACTTTTTGGCGCCGTTGCTGGGGACCCATTTATTGGACTTTGGCTTTACGACTTTCATCTCTTTATTCATCTTTCATCTCAGGTATTTGAGTTAGCTTCTTGTCCTAGTGGCAACTCCATTGGCTTCATCTTCCACAAGAATTTGTACTAGAAGACATCTAAGTAGCTTGATTAATCCTACTCCAGATCCTGAAAAGGTTCTCAGAGTCCGATTACAAAAGCTCTCTTCTCGTACACTGCTTGTTAATCTCGGCCAGGAAGCTCTCTCTGATATCCATTCTCTTTTTTGTGATCCACCTCAACACGATATCATGGAATTATATGCCCCATGTAATTTTGCTAATATTCAGGGTTAGCCCCATGCTTTCCCTCAAATTGGAATGGATAAATTACCTTCTTTTCAAGGAAATAATGCAATTAGTGTCAAATCTCATTTGTTCGCTTTCGCTAATTGGTGGAATAGATTTGCGGTTGCAAATAACAATTTCGATGATGTAAAGATGAGGCTCTTTGTTCTTACTTTTGACCAAGATGTTATGGAATGGTTTACTGAAAAACCTATTAATTCATTCGATACCTTTGAATCAATTGTAGCTGCCTTTAAGGACAAGTATGGTGATAAAAGGGAAGATAGGCATTTGGTGAAAGAGATCCGTACCATAAAAAAGAAAGAAAATGAAACGATTGAAGAATTTAACAGGAGATTTAATGGTATCCTTAGAGAAATATCTCAAACTCATAAACCTCCTGATGGATCTCTTCTGAATTTTTACATTGATGCTTTTAATTTTGATACTTCATATGAGTTAAGGCGTGCTAAAACTGTCAATTATAAGGCTTGCCAATCTTTAGCTGAAGAATTTGAAAAGGATAAAAGGGCATTAGGGAAGTCTGAAATTCCTGGTTTTGATAGGGCTTCGACTAAATTAAAAGGGCCTAAAGGTAAAGAACCTCTAGAAGATGATGACAACCCTATGAAAAAGTTAATGCAAAAACTTGAAAGCATGGAGCTTAACCAAGTGAAATTAATTTCTGACCATGCTAAGGAAATAAGCACTTTACAGTCTAGGTTGGTCCAAATGGAAAGGGCTCAAACGCAAAATTCCCAACCTAGGAATCATAATAATAATAATCGAGGTAATAATACTTGGCAGAAAAAAGGTCAGTCGAGTGAGCAGAGACCTCCTAATCTGCTTGAATCTACTAATATGGTTGATGAAGCTCCACCTTATTGTAGAGCTTGCGATGTTTTTCATGAGGAGGTTACTTGTCCCACCGTTAAAAGAATCATGAATAGTGGAATGTTTGGGCAAGTAATCAGATAAATGTTGTTGGTAAGGAGTTCTCTTTGTCTATGGAAGATTGGATGGAAGTTAAGGAAAATAGTCAAGATGTTAGGCCTTCCACATCTTTGCATAGTATCAATAATTTTGATCATGAGAGGGATTTGATGATTGAATTATTTGGTGAAAAGCCTTCTCCTGATCAAGTTTTGGAAATTGCTAAGGACAAAGGATTAACTTATCAAAGAAGGGATAAAGAGCAAGGTCATTGTCAAACTCCCCCTCGAATTTTAATCCTAGTCTTGGTTTGAATATTGATTTGGGTGCATGGTTGAATAATGCTAAGATCTTGGTGCCTGTTACTGAGATTTTAAAGCTTCCTACTGAGAGAGCTAAAGTTTTAGATGTTCTTGGAGTTTCGCATGTTTATGTTGCTCAAGATAAGACTCCTGAAGTTTCTTATCAAGATGCCCCTATATATCTACAAAAAATGGAGTCGGATAACAAGGATCAGCAGCCATTTTTTGTTACTTTAATGGTTAATGGTTATAAATTGAATAATTGTATGTTGGATTCTAGTGCTTCAGCTCGTGTCATGACCAAGAGGGTCATGGAACAGCTTAATTTAAGAGTTTCTAGACCATACTACAACATATGTGCCATGGATTCTAAGAAAATTGAAGTTCATGGGTTAATCAGGGATTTACAAGTTTATTTATCAGTGTACCCTGACATCATGATTGTTATGGACATAGTTGTAGTTGATGTTCCGGATGCTTGGGGTGGACATAGTTGTAGTTGATGTTCCGGATGCTTGGGGTATGTTGTCATCTAGAAAGTGGGCCTCTGATCTAGGAGGAAGTATTCAGATGAACTGGTCTTATGCTATGATTCCTTCCCCTAGAGGTGAAGGGTTTGTGAAGCTTAATAGAGACCCTGAAAGAAGATTCCATGTAGAAGATCCTAAAAGACCTCATAATGAAATAATTAAGGAACAACCTGACATGGGGAATTATGCTATTATGTCTAATTTCATGGTTCCCTTAGATAACAAGGTTGATGAGAAATTTGAGGACCTAAAAGATCAGGTTTGGTACATGCATTTTGATGGTGCGGCATCTAGGTATGGTAAGGGTATTGGAATTGTTTTGAAGTCTACCCTTGGTCGTGTTTTAAAGTTTGCCTATAGACTTGAATTTGATGCAACCAATAATGTGGCTGAATATGAAGCCTTGTTGTTGGGTTTTGAGTTGGCAAAAGCTTTAAGAATTAAGTTTCTTAGTATCAAGGGAGACTCTTATCTGGTTATCATGCAAGTTAAGAATAAATTTACATGTAAAAATCAAAGGTTAGGAATTATCGAAATGCTGTGTGGGATGTTATGGAAACACTTTGATGCCATTAACCTTGAAGCTATCCCAAGAGAAAAGAATGCCTGATAAAAGAATGCCTGAGAAAAGAATGCCTGATGAATTAATTAAGGAAAAGATAAAAATGGAAATTATTTTCAGACCTTCAGTCCCGGATAATTCAGAGCATTGCTAAGTTTTTAATGATGAAAAGCAGGCCATTCGTTTTCTTAATACTTTGGATGAGTTTAAAAATTTTCGGATAAGTTCTAAGGAGGATGGATCTAAGGATCGTGATGATATTATAAATCCTACTCCTGGGAATATTGTTGCTTTAGAGCAACACTTTGATCGCCATGATGCCACAAAGCTGAAAGAGGAGAATAAAATGGATCTGGGTGAATTCATTGAAGTAAATCTTGGTACTTTTAAGGACCCTAAGATTGTCAAAATTGGCAAAGGTACTAATGAAGAAGAAAGGAAAAAGTTGACCAACTAACTTCATGAATATAGGGATGTTTTAGCATTTTCATATGATGAGTTAAAAGGATATAGGGAAGATGTCATGCAACACATTATCCCTTTGAAAGATGAGAATGCTAAACCTTTTCGTCAAAATCTTAGTTAAATAAATCCTAAGTTAGCCCCTTTGGTTCAGAAAGAGCTTTCTAAAATGCTCGCAGCTGGAATCATTGCTCAAACTAGACATTCAACATGGTGTTCCAACCTGGTGATTGTTAGGAAGAAGAATGGCACCATTAGACTTTGTGTCGATTTTAGAAACCTTAATCTAGCATGTAAAAAGGATAATTACCCTTTGCCCAACATGGAGACTATGTTGCAAAGAGTAACAGGTTCAGGAATCATGTCATTACTAGATGGTTTTTCTGGATACAATCAAGTTTGGGTTAAAAAAGAAGATCGTCACAAAACAACATTTACCACACCATGGGGTACTTTCGAATACATTAGAATGCCTTTTGGGTTGACTAATGCTAGGGCTACTTGTCAAAGGGCTATGGATTATGCTTTTAAGGGTTTGATTGGAAAAATTATTGAAATTTATCAGGATGATCTTACTGTTTTTTCTAAAGATGGTATTACTCACATAGGTCATCTTAAGCAAGTCTTTGATAGATGTAGAGAATTCGAGATTTCCTTGAATCCTGCTAAATCGGTTTTTGGAGTAACTGAAGGGAAATTACTTGGTCACATCATCTCCAAAGATGGGATCAATATTGATCCTGAAAGAGTTGAGGCAATCCAAAAGATTCCTCTACCTCATAATCTTAAATCCCTTCAGTCTTTTCTAGGAAAAACTAATTTTCTTAGAAGATTTATTCCAATTACGCAGAAATAGCTAAGCCCATTCAAAGTCTTCTGAAAAAAGATGTAAAATTTTTGTGGAAAGAAGATGGTAAAAAGGCTTTTCAAGGCATTAAGGGTGCTATTGCTCAAGCTCCTATTTTGGCAAGTCCTGATTATTCAAAGGATTTTATGATTTTCTCTTTCGCTTCTGAAGATACTATTGCTGGTGTCTTGTTACAAAAGAATAAGGAAGGTCATGAACATCCTATTGCTTTCATAAGTAGAGCGCTTCAAAATTTTGAATTAAATTATACTACTATGGAAAAACAAGCCCATGCTTTGGTAAAGTCTCTTAAGCATTTTAGGACTTATGTGGGTTATTCTAAAATAATTGCTTTCGTCCCTCATTCCGCGATTAAAGATATCTTAATTCAAACTGATTGTTTAGGGACTCGTGCTAGGTGGGTTACTAAGATTCAAGAATATGATTTAGAGATTAAGCCCACCAAGTTAGTCAAAGGTCAAGGCTTGGCTGAAATGATGACCGAAGGTAATGAGAAAGTGCTTGGTTTGATCTATCTAAATGATGCATCTTCGCCTGAGCTGCAAAGGTTGGGAGAGCATGAATGGTATAAGGACATTATTTATTATTTGTTAAATCTTACATGTCCTGACCATTTAGCTGCTCATAGAAGAAGGGCTCTTAGATTAAAAGTCACTAAGTATTGCCTCATGAAGGATGGCCTTGGATGGAGAAATCCCGAGGGGATAATACTTAGGTGTGTTGATGAGATTGAGTCTAAAAAGTTGATTTCTGAATTTCATTCAGGATTTTGTGGTGGTCATTATGCTGCTAGAACTACCGCCCACAAAATTCTGAGAGCTGGTTATTTTTGGCCTTAGATTTTTTCAGATGTGCATAAATTCGTCAGAAGTTGCCAAGCCTGTCAACTATTCACTGGGAAACAGAAGCTAGCTGCCCTGCCTCTACAACCTGTGGTTGTTGAGGCACCTTTTCAGCATTGGGGTCTGGATTTCATCGGGAAATTCCATGAAAATTCTAGCAATGGCTACTCCTGCATCTTAACTGCGACTGATTATTTTACAAAATGGGTTGAAGCCATTCCTGCTAAGAATGCCAATGAAAAGGTCATTATGGACTTTATTGAAAATCAAATCATTACTAGATTTGGTGTCCCTACCAAGATCACTACTGATAATGCCAAGGCTTTTAGTTCTTTTGAATTTTCATCTTTTTGTTTTAAGTATGGCATTACTTTATCTCATTCATCTAACTACTATCCTCAGGGTAATGGCTTAGCTGAATCAAGTAATAAAAATCTTATAACCATTATCAAGAAGATAGTAGGAGATAATAAGCGATCTTGGGATAACAAAATCAAGTATGCTTTGTGGGCAGATAGAATTACTAAAAAGAAAGCTACTGGTAAAAGTCCTTTTGAATTAGTTTATGGCTTGGATGTAACTTTGCCTGTTTACCTTAAATTACCATCTTACCAACTCCTTCAACATTTTTCCACTGATAAAGATGTTGTTCAAAATAGAATTGATCAGATTGTGGAGTTGGATGAAACTCGTAGGAAAGCTTTAGATAATATGTGTAAGAACCAATCTAACATTAAGAAAAGCTTTGATAAATCATCTCGATCTAGATCTTTGCAGGTTGGAGACATGGTATTACTTTGGGACCGAAAAAATGAAAAGCCCGAAAAACACAAGAAATTTGACAGTTTGTGGCTGGGACCTTATATTATCAGAGGCATTGCTGGACCAAACTCATTCCACTTGAGCACGTTGGAAGGCGAACCACTTCAATTACCTGCGAATGGCCAACTGCTCAAGTTGTTCTTCAAAGATGACATCTGATGCCATTGGGCATCCTTTGTATTGTATTTCTAACCCTACTCCTCGTCCTTTCAACATTTCATTTTGTAGTTAGATTAGACTTACTTTTCATGTCAAGTAGAATAATAAATGCTAGAAGAGCTTCTATTTTTCATGTGGTTAATGTTGTATGATGATATTTGGATGGACACTACTTATGTAATTTTGTGTGTTGCTTGGTTATAGATTCTGGATTCTCACATTCCTCCAGTGAAGCAACGTGTCCCCAAGTAGAGCCATATGTTGACCACACTTTGTCAATGACCCCATAGCAGTCCACCCCTATTTTTTTCAAATGGTATTCATCATATTCGACGTGTTCGCGCCATTCAGATTCCATCAGCAACCGACATTTTTATAAATGATGTAAACCCATTCTGCATGTTTATGATGTAAATGATCTAAGTAAGACCATCATGTATGTAACAACCTAGGTAAGCCTAGCATGTTGGTGACGATTTCTATCTTAGGAGGTTTTTGTCTCACTGATTTACTTGTGTTTTTCGACACAAGTAATTGACAGAGTTTTCCCCTCCAGCCTCACCCCAAAGCTAGGGTGGATTTTGTTATCAAGATGCTAAGTGAGTCCTAGTGTTTTCTATCAAGTCTTTGTAAAAGTAGTTTGGGAATAATCCTAGCTAATTGGCTAGATTATTTTATTACAAGTTGCTTGGTCTAATAGATCATGTTTTGAGTCGCAGAATTGGGTAGCTATTTGAGGGTCTATACAAATGGGTATTCCCCCTTCATGTATCTAAATGTATTTATCTTATGTAAAGAGGGTTGGAAAAAATAATTAAATCCCCTCTTAGTCAATTAAATAAATTTTTTAGCCAAATTAATTAAAAATCCTAAGCCAGAAATTTAATTAATTTTAAGTCCTACGTGAGTTAAAATTCTTCAAAGACAAAATTCGTTGATCCTTAAAAAATAAATTTTTAAAGGTCCCAGGCCAAGGGAATATTGAGAATTTCAAGAAATTTTGGACCCTTGGGCCTTGGTGGTTAAGTCAAAGTCAAAATTTTGAGGTAATTAACTCAAAAATATTATTTTTGAGTTAATTAGAATGGAATTAAACGATAAATTCGAATTTCCTCAAAATTATAATTTCGACGGTCCAGATTAAAAGATGATCAAATCTTTTCGACGGTCGAGATTATTTTGACATGGATCAACCGAACTAGCTGTTGGAGATTTTGTCTTATAAATTAGAGGTCTTGGTATGACATTTGCACCCGATCTTTGAATCGTGCATTTGTTCTTGGAAGCTCTTGTGATTTTTTGATGAATAAAGCATAAAGACTTTGGAGTTACAAACTTTGGTGTTCCTTTTCCAGATCTATGTGGTGATGTTATCTCTAAACTCTACTACTTCTATTGGCTTTTGATGGTTGATGGCCTCTATGGATTAATCTGCATACAGGTATCTTGTGCAGTTTTCTAGGTTATTAATATTGCATTTTGATTTAATGGAAAGATTAGTTATCTGTTTTTCTAAAAGGTCTCATGTTTATTTTTTTAATCTCTATCAATTTAAAATTCAGATTTAAGTGCGCAGAGTTCATTTTTTAAAAGGTTTGAGCGTTTGGGGAAGTCTTCAGTTAGACTAGCAGACTCTCAGATTTCATAAATCTGAAAAGCTCATTGTTTCCTAATTACCAAAGCTATCTTACAAAATTGTGTTTTTTACAGGGTCTTTTGGGGCTTGTGCCTCTTAAATTTTTATTTTCTGAATTTGTGCTGAAATGGTTTTAAATCTGGCCAAGAGGGCCACTAATCTGTAAATTAGCACTGTAAATTTGCAAATATTCTCTAGGGTGTAAGGGTTTATTTATTTTTTGTGCATAGTTTTGGATCTCTTCTGGTTTTTGCAGGTCTGCAGGGGGATTCTCAGAATTTTTTTTAGATCTAAGCCAGATCTAACCCCCAGAGGGTAAGATCTGGCGTGAGGATTGTTTTTGTTGGCAAATCTGAGCGTTATTTCGCTGCAAAGAATAAATCTCAGGTGCATTTGAATTCATATTTTGAAGATCTGAGTTATATTGGCGAAATTTCATTGTTGGGTGAGGAAGAATTATTCAAAAAATTGGCAATCATTTATCACTGTTCTTCTCACGCCTTCACTTTTCCCTCTGTCCTGGATTACCTTCACGCAGCTGCCATCTCTGCGTCCATTTTTGTCCACTCTGCATCCATTCCCTCCACGCATTATATTCGTTGCTTACCTCCATGGGCATCTAGATTTTCCGTTGGCCATTTCTTTTACTTCTTCACATAACCTCACACTGACCGCTGTTCCTATGCCGTAGCTTCTCTATCGCTCCGTTCGCATACCCTGCGTTCTCCCTTCAATCTCATCATTCATCGGCTCCCATCCTTCTCTCGTGCTGCGTGTACGTCGTCCGCAACCTTGAACAACTCCATTTTTGTCCACGCTGCAACAGCTCCTCCTTGCCGTCCACTGACCTGCATAAAACATAGCACATGTAAAGCCAAACTCATTTATCGATTTTTTCATTCTTTTTTTTGTTTGGTAACTTATGATTGCGTTAGTTTAGATTTTAATTTTTGTTTTTTTTTTAAAGTTTGGGTTTTAACTTTAAGGCGTAAAGTTTTAGATGTTATTTTATTTTATTTTTTAATTTTTTTTAGATTTTAGATAGTTTAGCTTTAGTTTAATTTTTTATTTTAGATTTTAGATTTTTTACTTTAGCTTTAGTTTTAGAAATAAATTAAAAAAATTAAAAAAGGCCCAAAATTTCCTAAATTTTAAACTTTAGGAAATTCTCAAAAAAAAATTATTTCATAGTCAAAGTGAGCTTTTAGATTTTTATCTAAAGTTTGACTATAGGAAATTTTTTAATTTCTGGATTGGGATTACTTGGAACATCATAAATTCGGAAATCTTGCTAATATCTGGCATTTAAATTTGATGGTCATCTCATGATAACATTGTTGTGGGTTCAAAGTATTTTAATGCATAGTTGTGGTGCGTTTTATTGAATATCATTGTGGTGAATCTGTTTTTCATAACAACAGTTACATATCAGATACTTGACTTTAATTTCATAATGGGATATTTTGACTCCACAAGGCACTGGTTTTAAAGCTTCAAATCTAATTGGATCTATAAAATCTCGTCAATCTTAACGAGTACTTGGTCTTTTAGCTGTGTCTCCTGAATTGGTTGGTTTTCAATCAGTTCTTTTCCTTCATTTTTGTTAGGGTCTACCTCCCGTAGCTTGCAAGGAGACAGCTTAGATAGAGAGATTGGGGATTAGGGTGACAGCCCCCGATCTGAGCCATTGTCGCGGTGCCTAGACTTTTTGTGCGACAACACTGTGTATTAGTTTGATAGACATAAATTACATGATAGCCTTCTCATGACTTTTCAACCATTTCAAACTCCAAAACTCCCTCATTTATAGAGTGAGGTCTCATACAAAATGGTTTGCCACCTTGCTAGCTTCGGATTCCTACCTAGGAGACCTATTTCAAATATGATTACATCACTTGGAGACTTCCTAGGGATATTTTCTGTTTGGCAGAGTTTGAATACAAAAAGGACTCTTCTTTCATTAAATAGCTCAACAAATCCCTTTAATAACCCTTATCAAATGCAACCAACTAATTTGCTGAGTGTACTGGACTGCTGATGTGTCATTATGCCACGTGGATGAAGAGCTGGACCTCTTCCAAGTCTAATTTTAAAAATTTTACACAAATATGGCTAGTGAAAATTCTGAAAAATAGGCCTCAAAGATGAGTGCATAATTTCCAAACCCTGATGGATTTGCGAAAACTGAGAGCGGTTTTTGTAGATGGGCTTGTGCTGAAGAAAAACCTCCTTCAAATTTCCAAAATTCTTTTTCATTTGGTTAGAAAATGAAGTTGACTGCTAAAACAATCATGTACAGGAAATTTCATAGCGCTCATTTCGTAGCAAACTCCAAAATCCACCTTTTGCATAACCTTTTATCTTTCTGAATGTTGGAGGGTCTTCCTTGGGACTAATGAGGTAAACACATGCTCTAATCCACCTCTCTTCTGAAATTTTTGCATAAGTTTTGCCTCATAGAAACCTACAGTGAGTTCGTAGCGAAAACTTAGCCTCAAGCCCGGAGCTCGCTACAAAATTGTCTAGTTTCACAAAATTTTGCTCCCTTTTTTATCCTTAAAAACATTTCTAAAGCCTGTATATGCCTGGTTATGATAGCATAAGACAAAATGTGATCAAAAAATGTGTGGCCTACCATGTTTCATGGTGTAACATCAACATCTTGCATAATCATTTTAAGACCCTTTTCTTCAATTCAGCTTGTACCATCTCTATCGAACCAAACTGACATGCTGAAGTGTTGCCCAACTGATACACTGGAGTTAAGACCTTGTAAACCTGATTTGAGATGGTGAGCTGTCCAATTGATGAGTTGGCATGCTTTGTTGAATTGGTGAGTTGTTATCCACATGGAGTTTCACTGTTGAGATGCCCCCTTAAACAAATGGCCCAATGATATTCCTGATCTCATTTGATGACTCAATTGCCTCCTTTAATGCGTTGAATGCCCCAAAAATATCACAAATTCATAATGCTGAAAAATCAAAGGATTAAGCAGTTTCGTAGCGAATTCTGACCAGTTTACATTGATTTCGCTGTGGATTTTGGTAAAAGTGTCAAATCCACTCTGATGACCAGATTTGCTCATGCATGAAATATTTTTGGATTTTTCTTTGACATTGACCCCTATCACATGAATGATGACCTTCAAGACCCCTCACATATGTGATTTTTTTTTATTATTATTACAAATTTAAAAAATCCTATTCAACCCTAACTTAACCTAATTGACTCATGACTCAAAACAAACCTAATGGTTATCTTGGATAACAAAAGGAAGAAATCGTGAGAAGTTCAACCATGATAAGAGGCAGTCAACATCTAAGGAAACAAAGAAGACTTGACTAGAAAAATATCATGGGAAGATATGTAGACTCTGATAGAAGTCTGGTTAAGATGGAGACACTTGACAATACATATCTTTAGAAGATGCGTCAATCGGTATGAAGGATACTGATACCTACGAGAAAATGTCATGGTGAAAGATCATCATTAAGGTAATTTTTGATTTAGTTGTTCATATTTGTAATTGAATAATATTTGGATGAGTTTGTGCAAGGCTGCCAAAGGGAAGTATATGTCTTCCACATTTGATAACCATATGGCAGGATGGAAGATCCTTGGAAGAAATATGGTTCGAAGGAAAGCAACATGACATGAAGCTAGACCATGTGAAAAGACTAATGGATCGCTTTTTGATAAAAGACATGACTCGTGGATGAAAGTGATGGATGATCTGTGCCATATGAAGAGATCCCAAAGATGAAGACTCCTCAACAACGAAGAAATTCCTGACATTGAAGAAAGGAGTTCTTCATGAGCAGCTAGGTGTTTCATCATTGCTGCTGTAGGTTCGTGATTAAGAGGGAGCCTGGTAATAAGTTTCTTACTTGGAAGAAACTTGGTAATTCCTAAGCCGAGATGGAGCTTAGGTACATTTCTTGTATAGGAATGAGTACATTTCTTTGTGGAATATGTCCTCCCTAGTTGATTGTAATATCCCTAAATTAGCAGTCAGCTAATTGGGATATTAATTTTGATTAATTTTGGAAAATCCTAATGCTGGGCGGAAATAAAGTGGGTGGGGGACAGGGGACCCACAATTAATAATTAGGCCAAATAAAGTCTTTTCCTAAAGTCCCTAAGGGAAAATTGCAGTTCTAGTGGTGGGGTCGAGTTGGCCTTAAGTGGCAGCGTAGAAGAGGCACAAAAAGGATATCGTGGGATTGGCTAAAGGAAGGCAGCATGTGATTGGCCAAGGAGAGGCAGTGCAGGCCAAGGTGGGACCCAAGGTATACGTTGGGCCTCAGTGGATAAAATGAAGAAGGTAAGGCTCATTTTGTCATTCATTCATTCAACAATTTTCTTCTTGTCATTTTGACAGAGCACGCTTGAGTCGGAGAGCGAAGTTTGAAGTGTTGTTTAGCACACGAGATCTTCAAGCAGAGATCTCAACCTCTACCTTGGGGGACGTCGAGTGCCTGCTCAGGAGAGGAGTTCCACACCTTGTGAGGAGAATTTCCATCAACAACATCAGGAGGAACCGTAGCTAGTGCTGGACTGCGCAGAGGAGGAGGAGACTGCGGTGGGGAGGACGAGTGCAAAGAGCATTTGGTTGTTCCGGGAGGTGAGAAGAGAGGGAGTTGCAGCTGAGATTTGTTGGGGAGGCTTGGAGCATCCTAACAGGGATTTTTGTGGCATTTTGGAGACTTCCAGCAGTAGGATTTACAGGAGGATCGATTTACCCAGCAGTGCAGTGAGCCAAGCCCAAGAGGGCCAATTTTCGGGGTCAAGCTTTGGGTAAACCCTTTCTGGGTATTTCTGGGTTTATTGAGGAGAAGCCAAGATTAATTTGGTAGATTTTTCTGGGCAGATTTGACGTGTCAAACAAAGATCCTAAATCAGCCAGCAGCTAGAGGCGCTAGGGGAAATTGGGCTGAAATTTCAGGGTCAACATTTGGCCAATTCCTTCGTGGGTTTTTGTGGGTTTATTGAGTAGAGTCTGGGGTTAAAGTCTCAGAATTTTCTAAATAGTGTAGCAGGCCCTAGCGACATTTCTTCGGGAGCAGCAACAACATTTCTGGCTGATTGCAGCGCAGAGCTATAGCCATACAACATACCATTAGTGGGGGGATTTCAACAATGATTTAGAGGGCTTCTCTAGCTTTCCTGGAGCAAACCAAATGCCTTCATTTCAACACCTCCATTGTACTCATTCCTAGCAAATTAATAAAATGGCTCAGTAGTATTTTATGGCTCCGTTGGTGTTTTGATATCATTTTTTGTTTTGTTGTCTCCTTAATATCTTTTAGCCTATTATTACTGCTATTTTACCATTTGGGATATTACAGTGGTATCAAAGCTTCGTTCTTGGCTCAACTGTGGGGATCTTTTTCTATAAACAAGGAGGGTAGGCAGAACCTTACCCACCAAAGGCAGTAGAGGAGGTGGTAAATATGGGGGAGTCAAGGAGCAAAGGGGAAGCAACATTTGGTAACATTTTTAAGGCCCTAAATGATTTAGCCAAAGGACAGAAGGGAATGTTGGAAAGACTCAAGCAACAAAATAAGAATGAGAGCATCCATTAGGAATCCCTAGTTGGGGAAACTTCGAGGGTCTCACAACAGTGTGACCACCCTTTACTAGCCACTCACCCGCCAACCTTCAGTAGGCCAACCAGGATCACGATGCCTACATTCTTATCTCCAGTACCGAGTGAGCAAGGTAGGCGGCATGATCATATACCCATGGGAGACTATTTCCGAGAATGGCAATCCATGTGGGAAAAACTCAGAGCGGCTTTGTCCTTCAAAGATTACTGCCAGCTCAGGCGAGATGAAGAAGGAAGGAACAGTGGGGGGTTTAGCACGCAGAGTTCAGAGTTGCAACGTACCATTGGGAGGACACCTTTTCCCACGTATGATGGATCCACTGATTGCACAGCTCAGGATCGAGTGGAAAAGTTGGATACCTCTTTCTAGCTTTACCGAATAACAAAGGGGGAAGCCATCAAAATGGCCACCTCGCACTTGGAGGATTAGGGCACACATGATTGTGGGGAGCTCGTAGATACACCTAGTGTGACACAGGACTCACCCTTGTTGGAGACTTCCTTGACCGTGTCGGTTGACATCTTAGTGGAGAGAGTAGGGACTACCCTAGTAGATCCATCCATTGAGGTGATGACCAGAGTCGTGTCCAAGTTTTTGGGTGACAACCGCCCGCAGCAGATGGGTGAGGTGCCAGGAGATGTATCCACCACGTTGCATGGGTTCCTCGCATTCGGTGGGGTTCCCCAACCCGCACCAAGTTCGCACCCACACGTGATTCTCCGCACCCAAGTACCCTGAAGAACCCAAACGAACCGGGTTCTTCAAAAAAAAAATTCGGGTTCTTGGGTTCTTTTGGTATGAAGAACCCATCGTTTGGGTACTTAGAACCCGAATTTCAGGTTCTTCATGAACAATTTTTTCAAATATATAAATTTTTTTAAATGATTAAAAATTAAAAAATTTAATTAAATTTTAATAAATATTAAAAATAAATTATAATTTAATAAAATAGAGTTTGTTTAGTCTTGACTCTTAAATTCTCCACCCTCTTCATTCCGCACGCTGCTTCCCATTCTTTCTCACCGCCCAACATTCCACTGCTCGCAAACGCAGCATTCTCTGCTATCGAACCATTTTCCTCATCCCTCTTACGCCGTCGTAGCATCATTAACCCTGCAAATAAACGCACTCAGAAAACGAAGCGATCATCCCTCGAGCTCCATCCTTCTTCTGCCGTGGACGTTAACCTGCACAACAAAACGCACACAAAAAAAGAGTGTGGCTTTCGACCTGCATAGTTTCTCTGCTACCGAGCCTTCAGATTCTGCTTTGCGTCGACATCGAGCTCCTCCTCCCGTCGCCCAACCTGAAACTCACGCAGATAAGAAATATCATATGTATGCGTTGATTTGTTTTGATCGGATTCATTTTGCATGCATAAGGGTTTAGTATAGTTTAGGTTTAGATTTGTTAATTTTTAATTTTGTTAGTTTAGATTTAAATCTTAGTTTTTATTCATTCCGCTTTTGATAGCGTTAGTTTTAAAATAGTTTTATTTTATGATAGGTTTTAGATTTCGTTTTTTTTAGTTTGACTCTTAGTTTTAGATTTTTTGGTTTAGTTTTAGTTTAGAGCGTTAATTTGGAATATTTTAAATTTTTGTTCTTAGAGTTTGTTTAGTCTTAATTTTCATTAAATTTATAATTTATAAATTTAATTTATAAAATATAGTATTATATATGATATATAAATTATAATTTATAATTTATAATATATATTAATATAAAAATACCTAGACGAACCCACGCACCCTGTTTCAAAATGCCGGCGTCCCCTCGTCTCCTCGTCCTGTCCTCCGCTTGTATGAATTGCAATGTTCCGGCAACATAGTGTATCCACCTTTGATGAGGCACTAAGAGATACATAGGTTGAGCAGGGGGACATTCCTTCTGTATGTCAGGATGAGGACTCTTCTTTGAATGAGTCCATGGGGTCATATAAGGATGCTTCTGGGGAGCATGAGCAGTCATGCAGAGTTGATGACAGTAGGCCGGTTTCGTATTCCAGTGTGCATGTAGTATCAGGGGACTCTATGGGAGATATTCAGGATGATGAGTCACTTGTGATGATTCAGCCTGAGCAACTTATGGTACAGCTAGAGGGCACATTGGAGCGTCGAAGCAACCCCCTTCAAGCATACATAGATGGGGCTAGCAGCACGGTTGGGTCACCTTTGGTCATTGGAGAGAGAGAGAGATGGAGCTACCTAGTCAGATCTCATACGTTGACTTGGATAGCGGGATGAAACGACTTGAGTTGCAGAGGGTGCAACATCTACAAGTTAGGGTTGCTTGAGGTGTAGGAGTTCACGCATTCGATCCCTCTCGGGGTTGGATGGCGAGAGATTCTGAGTTGGTACCCGGTGAAGTGGGTAATGGAGATGGTGATGCACCGAGGTGTAGCTCAGCAGGAGCTTCCAGGCACTGAGGTTACCGAAAGCCCGGACTGGCATTGGGATCCGGGCAGGACCACCCATCACTTCCCAGGTATGCTGGTTGACTATGACTTGGAGGGTACAGTTGACCTAGCAGTTGAGTGTACACATTCACTAGGGGAGTTTCAACCAACACTAGTGTCCAACCAGTTTAGGTACAAACTTCTTGAGTTGTCTTGGTACGAGGATTGTACACAAGATCACGAGATGATCAACATACTCTGGCAGGAGTTTGACAGAGGAGGGGGCATTGGTAGGCCACTAGACAGTGCCTTGTATGGAGCTGGGGATTCTTCGCATTTGTGTGGGGCACAGAGGACACAAGGGAGTAGAGCAGGATTGGCATCGCTATTGGTACCTAGGGAGATTCACTTCTTAGGTCCCTCAGGGAGGATTTGGAAGGGAGATCCATTCATTGGAGAGTATGGTGATACAGCAGTGGAGGTGATGGTTCTGATTGAGTATGGGCCAACGCATATGGATACAACCTTAGGCCATCACAACCTGGGACGTGTAGGAGCATCCATCATTGGGCAATGGTCTGTAGATGGGCATGGAGATGCATGGGGGTGTGTTGTAGTATGTCAGACTGCATTGTGGAGTAGGAGTGCTTCCCATCACATTGAGTACATGCGGGGAGTAACAGGTGCAACGACGCAGGATGGACACATGACGGTACAGGACTGTATAACTGTTGTCGGGGGTATCCATTGGTGTACAGGGGTAGGTTGCGACATACAGTGGCAGGTCGAGGAGTGCGGTGATACTTGGTGTTATGTAGTGACACATGATACGGAGCAGTGGGGTCTTGGAGCGTTGCCTCCAAAGAGACATATGGACAAGGGCAGTAGGTGTACCATGGGATGCAACTCACCTAGGATCGATGAGGATCTTGTTGAGCATCCGGAGACGCCACGTTTAGCAGAGACAGGGCTATGAGGGTGTTATCAGCAGATCCGAGGCAGAGAGAGTGTCATCTGGAGGATTACTCCTTGAGCGTTCAGGTAGGCTTTTGGTCACACCCTTTGGGACATACCTACCCATCATCCTCCAAGGTTGCTTATGGTCGCGGAGTGTTTGGTTGGTGCCCCTTGACACTCTCCATTCAGGCAGCAGGGCATGTAAGGCTCACCCTAGACAGTTGGATGAGATACCACGTGTCCTGAGCCAGGAGGAGACTCTCCAGTTGAGACACTTGGTAGGTGCACGAGTTGACGGGTCCAGGCTTAGGGATGGCATGGTTGATTGCCATGGTAGCATATGTTCCACGCCTAGGCTCATATTTGAGGGACGGTGGTTGGTAGATTTCGTCTACAGGAGGGTACCCAAACTTTGAGCAGTATCCAGGGGTATCAGGAGGTGTTGGGATAGCGGGTATCACGACGTCGTCTGGCAGGAGTAGGGCAGGTACGCATGCGTGGGACAAACTCCTAATACTTGGGGTCCACCTAGGGGATGCATATTACATACAAGGGCTAGAGATGAGGGGCAGATGAGTTCTAGCAAGTAGCAGCGCTACACAGCGACATCCGTGTGGTTGGGGGATCCAGGGGTATGTTAGGCAGGTGGATCACTCCACTTTGTGATGAGTAGGGACAGAGCAGATGATGATCCATTCCACCTTGGGTTTGACACGTGGGGGAGCACAGAGACCTCCATTGCATGGTGAGGCAAACTTATCATGTTGTTGCTCAGGGTCATGATCGACAGTGGAGGGGTAGATATCATCATCATGGAGATGTCTGGGCAGGATGAACTTTTCCTTCATAGATTTTTCGCCACAAGGCCCCAGGAGAGAGGGATACAGTCTGCACACAATGGAGGGGTATCTCATAGTCAAAGTGGCGCAGCGACAACATGGTGGCACCTCTACGAGATTAGCAGAGGACCTGAGCATTACAACTCTACACAACTCGATAACCTCTAGGGGTGAGTTGTATACTACATGGGGAGACCATGTAGATCTTCCATTGGGCTTTAGTGAGTCACTGATGGAGTGGGGGACTTCATTAGCGTGGCAGGATGGTGAGTGGAGCAGGTGGAGCTTCATGTTGGATAGGATGGCTTGGGATCCTGGCATTGAGAGATCACTTCATATCAAGGCGATGTAGAGGATAGGGAAGATTCAGTGGCGCATCTAGGACCCAGGCACATTTTGCAGTGACAGTGGGGAGTGTCAGCTAGAGAGGAGGCTTGTTCAGGCATTGCTTGAGGACAAGCAATTTTTGGCGGGGAGAATTGTAATATCCCCAAATTAGCAGTCAACTAATTGGGATATTAATTTTAATTAATTTTGGCAAATCCTAATGTTGGGTGGAAATAAAGTGGGTAGGGGACCCACAATTAATAATTAGGCCAAATAAAGTCTTTTCCTAAAGTCCCTAAGGGAAAATTGCAGCTCTAGTGGTGGGTCGAGTTGGCCTTAGGTGGCAGCGTAGAAGAGGCACGAAAAGGACAACGTGGGATTGGCTAGAGGAAGGCAACATGTGATTGGCGAAGGAGGGGCAGCGCAGGCAAAGGTGGGACCCAAGGCATACGTTGGGCCTCAATGGATAAAATGAAGAAGGGAAGGTTCATTTAGTCATTCATTCATACAATTATTTTCTTCTTGTCATTTTGACAGAGCACGCTTGAGCGGGAGAGCGAAGTCTGAAGTGCTGTTTAGCACACGAAATCTTCAAGCAAAGATCTCAACCTCTACCTTGGGGAACTTTGAGTGCCCGCTCAGGAGAGGAGTTCCATACTTTGTGAGGATAATTTCCATCAACAGCATTAGGAGGAAGCGTAGCCAGTGTTGGACTGTGCAGAGGAGGAGGAGACTGCATAGGGTAGGACGCAATGCAGAGAGGATTTGATTGTTCTGGGAGGTGAGAAGAGAAGGAGTTGCAACTGAGATTTGTTGGGTAGGCTTGAAGCATCCTGACAGGGATTTTTGTGGTATTTTGGAGACTTCCAGCAGTAGGATTTACAAGAGGATCGATTTACCCAGCAGTGCAGTGAGCCAAGCCCAGGAGGGCCAATTTTCGGGGTCAAGCTGTGGGCAAACCCTTTCTGGGTTTTGCTGGGTTTATTAAGGAGAAGCCAAGATTAATTTGGCAGAATTTTCTGGGCAGATTTGAGGTGTCAAACAAAGATTCTAACTTAGCCAGTTGCTAGAGGAGCTCGGGGAAATTGAGCCGAAATTCCAGGGTCAACATTTGGCCAATTCCTTCGTGGGTTTCTTGAGTAGAGTTTGGGGTTAAAGTCCCGGAATTTTCTGAGTAGTGTAGCAGGCCCTAGCGACATTTCGTCGGGGGCAGCAACAACATTTATGGCAGAGTGTAGCGCAAAGCTGTAGCCATACAGTGTACGATCAGTGGGGGGATTTCAACATTGATTTAGAGGGCTTCTCTAGTTTTCCTTGAGCAAGCCCAAGTGCATTCATTCCAACACCTCCATTGTACTCATTTCGAGCAAATTAATAAAATGGCTTAGTAGTATTTTATGGCTCCGTTGGTGTTTTGATATCAATTTTTTTGTTGTTGTCGTCTCAATATCTTTTAGCCTGTTATTACTGTTATTTTCCCATTTGGGATATTACATTGAGAGGGAGAGATAGACACGTCATTCTGTTCTTCACCTAGGAAGACAGAATGGAGGATTGGGTAATCATCTGGCATTCAATACTCTATGAGGATGTATTAGGGCATCCAAGATAAGAGTAGTCGTAGAGGACCGATATTCTTTGAGGACTGGGAATCGAAGATAAGAATAGTCCTAGTGGACATACCTGGAGTGAACCCAAGTGGGGTATGATCCAAGAGAGACAATGATGAAGGTGTCTATTCATCATTGGTCTCGCCAACATTGGAGCTCAACGATCTCGTGGAGAGATGGAGCTGTTAGTCAAGGCGTTGCACTATGACAATGCTGGTTGATATGATGCTATATAGATGGGATTACCAATCCAATTCTTCTTATGAGATTCTTCAGATTGAGAGTGACCATGTACCATTATGAATACCTCTCTAGTTAAGAGGGAGTGTTGAAAAGTGTAAGTAGGTCCAGTCTTCATAATGACTTGTAATTATGAATTTATGTAATAAAGAGACAAAGATAATAAAATGTATTTTGTAATACTTGCATCATGGGTTTCATGAGCAAGGCGTTTTTATTATAGGTCAAAGACTTCTTCTTGATGTCTTTAGGAGTTTGTCGTCTTGTCATAAATATAATTTAGAGTCATGTATATGAAGTGATGTTACACTTGTAAAGGGACAAATTATTGATGTAATTGTATGCTCCAAGACCTTGTCAATATGCGCCAGAAAGTCGGCTCAAATATGTTGAAAATTCTCCTAGATGAAGCTGGCCCACGCACAGGTGATCATGGCGGCCTAGGACAGGAAAGACAATCCCTATATAAAGGGTGGACTGCGGCCTCATTAGCTCACCAAGATTTCAGACAGATTTGCAATCAAGAACGAGGATAAGGTCTGCATATTGGTGCATAAGGGAGGAGATATTCCAGTGACGGAAAGAGGTAGTACAACGAAGAATAAAGGCTCTCTGTTTTGGTTTGAAGTTTGAACTACAATGCGAGAAGAGGAGAGATATACTGCAGAAGGAAAGGCTACAAAGGCATGCGAAGGAAGGGTTAAGGTCTCGGTCTACCTAGTCTACAACCCAGTGCGTAGAGGAGACTGATCAATTCAGAGGAGAGGCAGTGCTAGCCTCTGAATTGAGGACATCTCCTATTCTGTCTTGGGCTGCCACATATAGTTCAAGGAAACTGAGGTGAAGGGTACTAGAAGGAGGCCAAGAAGGAGTCCCTTAGAGGTCAAGGTCAGATTAAGGAAAGGGAAGAAAGGAAGGACATTGTTTAGGGCTAGGAACCGAGTTTTCCTAGTACTGGTGCAGTGCAGTGCAGAAAGGAGGGGTCAGCTAGAGAAGCCAAGAAAGTGCAGCAGGAAATAGTGACAAGGGTCTTGGAGGCATACTGGTGTCAAGGGTCTGTGTCATGGTTATGGTATTCGTCAATTGAAGATCTATAAGAAGAATTACTATCAGGTTTTTCCTCTCCAAGAGGGAGAGGTTTTGGCTCTGGCTTGCTAGCCTAAATTTTTGTGTCTCTTGTGCATTTGATAATTGACTTGATGAAGAACATAATAATCTAACGAAGATAAGATCTAAGTGAAAGAAGCATAATGAAATCACAAGTAATTATCAAGAAGAGAAATTTTAATAAAAGCCCTAATTTTGCAACACCACCTTCAGGGCACGTGCTCTAAAATGTTGCTAGAATAAGTGTCATCCTGATTTTAATCTAATCATTGTTGTAGCCTACAGGCATTCAGTGATTTGTAATCTGAGCTGGCTCAGTACTAGCGGCATCTTTACTAATAAAAATGCCAGAGGATGTGGCTGCATTGCTCCTGGGCTTTTAGTCATTGGGTTGCTTCCCTATATATATATATATTCACATGGTGTAGATGGCTTATAGAAATGCTTCCTCTTTGCATTTGTTGCAGTTTATAATGGCACCAATTGCCAATGCTCTGTTACATTTGTTCAAACTCTTGAAATTTCTATCAATAAGTTCATTGTCAATTTTGAAATCATTTGGAATCATCTTGATGTGATTGAGATTTAGTAATTATTGATCAATGTATGAGCCAAGATAAAGTATGATGCATATTATGTACTTTCTTGCCAATGCTTTTGACTGTTTGTGGCTAATTTATTTTTCCTATTGATGCAGGTTGGATACAGACATATTGATTGTGCTCGTGCATATGGTAATGAAAAAGAGGTAATTGCCACAAAAGGCATGGCATGACATTCTTCATAGTTGAGTAAATAGCAACAAAATAATTTTATACCATCATGGTCTATATGATTATTATTGACTTTAGGGTGCACATCCAAACCAATCTGTCCAACTAATGTTTGGTATTTCTTCCTTTTCCATTTGCATCAATTTTTTTATTCTGTTTTTTAAACCATGAGGTTAACTTGACACCGCCGTGTCCTTCTAAGATGAAAGTCCAGTCATTGACAAACAGGTGTGTTGCCTATTTTTGTATATTTACTAGAATTTTTCCAATAATTAAGCTAGTTGTACTAGATTTTGGTTTGAAGCATGTTTAGATCGCCTGTTAATCTGGATCTTTTGTTTACTGTGCATTCCATAATGACCTTGTATGATGTCCTGATGAATTTATATGTTTGCCAGATTGGTTGTGCACTGACAGAAATGTTTCATTTGAATCTGGTGAAACGTGAGGATCTATGGATTACATCCAAACTTAGGTAACATATACCTTTCTAATGCTTTTGAGTATAGGTGATGTCTTTTTAGGTAGTCTACATCGTTGTCAGCTTCATATTTCATTCTGTACGTACTACGCAGTATTGTTGATGACAATAAAAATGATTTGAAATGAATCATTACCATGCTTTCATGCTTACTTGTATACTAAGCTTTCATTATTTCATCTTTAAAGTTAATTTCTAATTTTGTACTTTGAACTCATCATCTATATCCTTGATTACATTCCTAAGAAGTTATTATCTTCTCTTTAAATCTTAAAGGGGTAATATTTTTCATAGTTATATAGAGAGATTTTGAGCTTTTCCGAGAGTAATTTTTCATGTTCTAACCTCCTTCAGCTTATGATAACTTTGGACTTCACATGGGCTTTTGCAAATCCATTTGCTACTTGTTACCTCCTGAATTTGCAAGGTTCATTTTGGATTTTTGGAGGCACCCTTTTCAGCAGAACTGTACTAGATGTGAACTTTGGGAGCTTGGTATGAGTCTTTGGTTGAGCACCATCTTGTTTATCATGCAGGGGAAAGACAGTGGTAGAGATCAACATGATTACTTTTTCTTTCACGTGTTGAAGGATGTTTACATGTTTGGAGGTGTGTTTCATTGAGTTCACATATTTGGAGAGACTATTTCACATGTGGTGGTGTCATCACACAATTTTGCACCCCAGTGCAAATCCCTTACAAGGTAATTACACAGAAGTGTTGCCACTGCCACCAAAACAACTACTTCCCTCATTTTAGTGTGGGGCAAACCCAACACAAGGGAGACTTCCATAGTAGCACATAGGGTTCCTAAGGCAAGGCGAGTCAATTCTAAGGTCACTTATGTTACTACCCAATTATAACCAACTTAGTATGATATGAAAGTTGAAAGTGAAGTTTATTGTTTAAGGTAAACTCCAGATTTAGTTTATGAGTTCTTTAAGGTGGTTTTTGGGAGTTTATTATATGATTATCAAATGTACTCTATTCCCCAAACATTTTAGATCTGAAATCTACTCTTTGCTGTTGTAAAACTTGCTTAAATATGTCTAAAATGCAGGATATGCAAATAATAAACAGTAGTATCTTTTAGCCCTTAAAACAAATGTGAAAGAGAGGATTTCTAGGGCTGAAATCACATGTAAACCTGAAAATAATGCAACTTGCTAAATGTGAAAATGAAATGGAACATAACAGCCACAAAAGATGAATCATTTCACTCTTTTAATGCAGAAATATGGGTCAGCGAGATAAACTTTGCAAGAAAGATGATTTCTAACTCAAACACATGCAAAATTGACCAAGATGTCTAGGCTTTTATGGCTGAAAATTTAGGTGCAAGCTACAGAAATTCAGATCTACTTAAAACAAAAAACAAAATTTGGATTTTGAATTTATGATTGACTAGAAAATGAATAAAAGTAATGCCTACATAATTGATTGGGCATATGGGGTCAACTAAGGTTCCTCTTGAGAAATTGTGAGGCTAGGGTGATAGTTAGGGTTGTCCACTACAAACCCCACCAAATTGTCCTAATTTCCCATACAAGCTTCAAGATGATCAAGGGGAAAACCCTACCACTGAAATCCTCCAATTGTCTTGAGAAGGGACCTATCAAGAAAAGAGAGGAGGGTAGACTGCCAACACTAGTGAATCAATACCACACTTACAACAATTCAAAATAAATTACCACAAGGATTTAAAGATAACCACCTACTCATCAAATTGACACAAGACCATTGTTCCATTCAACAACCATCAATTGCAAAGCATCCATAAAAGAAGATCTTCAAGGGAGTGCTTTAGCTAACCATCCATAAGATAATTCAGAAGTAGACACAGTATTTTCTTCACAAGCTTCTAGCAATATTTATAACGAGAGGTGCTGCTCATTTTATAGACAAGAAATCAAACAACCTTTTCAATTGAAAATAGTTTTTTCCTAGATCTAGCCTAGAAAAACATAAACAACCATTATCTCCTCAGATAAGTACGGAGAGATGGTCAACAATTAGTAAAATATGAGGTTCTTATGCCGCCTATACAATTATTTCCATAAATGAGGAATGGGTCAAAAAATCCTTAACAAACTCCTCAAATTAAGCCACCAAACCGTCCTCCTCAAAAGAATGAAGAAGGACACACATGTAGTTCCTCTAGAAGTGGACATCTCAATCAAATATGCTCAAATCATGGCTAGTGCTATCTCCAAGGGGCAAAAATCTACTTCAAATAGTGCAAGGAACTCCTCAAAAGGCCCAATGGCATCCTCAAAGTGTGCAAATGTTCTCCATAAAGTGGGTGCAGTGATCCTGTCATAGCTCCTTGTTAATTTTCTAACCCCAATAACCTAGTTAATTACTTCCTAGCAGATATAGGTCTACTAAATAAAAAAGCATGGATGAGTTTTTAACACGTAAAATATCTACAACAACAGAAGCAAATTAAAACACTAATCTCGAACACATGCACACAAGATTTGTAGCCTTAAAAATTCTGTTGTTTCATTAACAGTAATCTACAACATACAAGGACTCCCTTCTTGGGATAATGGCCTATTACCCACCAAAAGTGGGTAACCCATAGGATAAATTTTTTTCTCCTCATTTGATAGCTAGCGAGTATCAACCCTATGATGGTCTTTAGATACATTATGCCAGATTTATCCACCTATTGCTCCAGTCAGTGCTCTCGCCCATTTAGCATTCTTCTTGAAGGAAGGTGGGTCTTCTATTAACAAGTTTTATCAATCATGTGCTCTCATTTAATTTTATGGGCATATTAATATGAATGATTGAATGCTCCTAATTGTATCCTTGTTCTCACACTTCACTTGGGAAGTTAGCCTTTGACTCTAGTCCAATGGGACCTCCTCTAAGGCGATATGGGTTAGGAAGGGCACTACGAGGGGACACTGATTGATATAACATGTCTAGGGTAATCCATACCTACCACTTTCCATCCTTCCCGGTTATACATCTCCAACCTTTGAGTTGATAGTCATTGGTCATTGTGATTGGAACCCTATATCCACATCCTTGAGTCAGGGCCCGAAACTTGGCCCTAGAGTTGATGCAGCTGAAAGAATGATAAAATCTTATAAATCTTGTTACCCACCAAAATGGGTAACCCTACAGGAGAAAACTCTACTCCTATTCTTGACAACTAGCCAATCCGCCATATAGCCAACAGTCCTTGACAATCACCACTAGTTGATGATTATATGCCATTTATCTCCAACACTTGCATGAGCCATATGCTTTTGACATATTCGCCATGAGCACATGGACGAAGGCGGGCTTCCACTCAAAAGGTACTTTGGTCATTTTGCAATTGGGTGCTTATGCTTGTTTTTGGGCATTTGGTATGGATTATGGGGTGATCTGGAAGAAGGATGGGTTTTGACCATGATCTTGTTCTCTCACCTTAAATGGGGGGTTAATCTTCGATCCTAGTCCAATGGGACCTCCCCTAATGGCCCAATGGGTATAAGAGGGGCACTACTTGAGAAGACCCGATTGAGATAACGTAGTTCCATTTATCCCTATGTCATACTTAACACTTTCCATTGTACATTACAAGCCCATATCTCTCATCCATTCTTTGGGTTCAACTGATCATTGGTTCCTTGGGATTTGGCACTCATATATCCACATTCCTAGGTAGGGCATGGAGATCCCTTATTTCTGAGCACACCTTGCTCCATTACATCAAAAGAAGGAACCCTAGCATGGACCAACCCCGATGAGCAATGGAATGACTCAACATTTTGGGGTAATACAACTGCCACGTCATTTAAAGCAAACTCTAACCCTTGAGCTATAAGCAGTAATACAAAGAAAAATCAAGAAAAAGTAAAAGGTGCACAAGAGGGGTGGAAAAACAGAGGCCGAGTTGGTAACTCATGCATCCATGTATGCTCCTTCCTCACATCTATACACTCAGGATGTGGATACCCCCATCAGCCAATCCCTTTGACCATGGCACTTGGCCATGAAGTCTTATCCCCTTTGTTAACATCATTATTATTCACTAACATCTATCAATTGAAGGGTGGACTAAGGAAATGTTACTTCCCCTTAGGGGCTGGAAACACCTAATAACATTATTCTTTATCCACTCTTACCTATGGAGAAAACAACATTGCGAGTTCAAGGACTTGATTTTGGAAAGAGATCCTTATATGAAGTATTAAATAACCCATGGAATTCAAGCTTGGTTCACTTAGATGCAATAATGTTTTTTGTCCCTAACGACTGGTTGCTTTCATTAGAATCTGTGTTGTGATTGTCAAGTGGTTCAACAACCCATGTCATGGGCACCTTTCCACAGGTACCCAGGCCATTAGAGAAGCATATTGGCACAAACATGTGAAACATTGAGACTCTTGGGCCTCCTTGCAGCAACAACATATCACCCGTGTTCCAGGGCACCTCCTGCACCTAGGACGTTGTACCGCTTTGCACTAGATTTGATGATTCTTCAGGATGACACACCTAGACCAGGATTCCCCCAAGTCAGCCTTAGCACCGATTGATGGATGGCAACTGATTCAGGGCCTAGGTGAGGATGGTCTCACCTGAAAAACCATAAACGCTGGAGAAAATATGAACGTTTTGAGCAATTGGAGAGCCATAGAGACCACTTTGTGGTGCCCTAACTGGATCTTGGGACCGCAGGGAAGCATTAAGGTGAATTTGAGGGCTAACCCTCAAATTTTGAATTTTACATGCTTCTACATCACATTGGACTGTTGGAAATGTTGTCATTGATGGCAAAGGAGATGGCAAAGGAGACAACATAGATGCAAAGGAGATGGCAAAAGAAGACTGTTGAAAGGCAAAGAGAGAAAAAGAGGCAGCAAGATGTAGAGAGGGTTGAGCAGCAACAAAAGAAGCAACGCAGTAAAAGAAGAGGATGCAGAGACAGAGTACAGAATACAGTAACACAGTGAAACAGTCATACACAAGACAGAGGATGCAGAGACAGAGAATACAGAGGCAGAGCCGTGAGATGAAACGGTCGAGCAGCAGAGAGTACAGTGAAACAGAGACAAAGACAGAGAATAACAGAGGCGGAGACAGAGAATAACAGAGGTGGAACAAGTAAGGGCGGAACCGAAAAGCAAAATAATAGCAGGGTTATGTGTATATGGGTTAAAGCACAATTTGTACATTTAAACGAAGAATGGAGGTTTAATAAACAATTGAAGGGAAATTATAAAATATCGGAACCCTAAGTCAAGAACGGAACCATGAGGAATAGTGAAGGCAGTTTCGGCGGAAGAAACACCCTGTATAGCGCTGCCCCTGAGTGGTAAGCTGAATTCACCTTTTTGAACGTGATCTATGTCGCTGATGGCCACGTGTCCTAAAGTGGTTTTCGAATACAACTTTTTTCGCGTAATTTTGGAGAATTATGTGATGAGCATATAAGTTGCGCGATATTGCGCGTCGTCCGTTGGATGGGGGTCCAAAGCTCAGTTGGTGCGTGAGAGCAGATTGACCGTCCGATCAAAGAAGTTGCGGGGAAGAGAACCAAGGCTGTGGGACCTACATTCATAGCTGAGGGGCCAAGTATTATACGAAGTCCTGTGTATTATGTGTATTATGAAAGTTAATAAACAGGCGGAAGGTAAATAGCAAAGCAGTGTGGGCCCGAAGGTTATTTTAATTCACAGTTGTAGTATAAAGTTTGAAAGGCCTTTCATATGCGTCGGGGGTTATATAAACTGTATTGTGAGTGCAAAGGCATATTGTGGGCCCAAGTATAGTTACATGAAGTTTTGAGTTTAATATATGGCCTAAAAGTAAGTTACATGCCCGTGAATGCAACACATTATGAAGTGTTGGGTTAATGTTATAAGCCACGGTTGAAAGGTTATAAACGCTTGCGTGTTTAATTAAAGGCATCAAATCCATTTTTATAACCTTAAGTGATAAGGTCAGGAATATGCAAGTGTTTATTATATCAGGTTCAAACCTTAGAGAGCGGGTTAAGAAGGTTGTGCGTCGGGTTAATACACTTGACATAATAAACAAAGGAAGGGGTTCAATATAATATGAGCGCTGTATTAAATGGGGACCCAGATTATAATACAAGGCATATAAAACATTGTATATGTGGATATAAGTTGAGGTGGGCCCAGTTGGAGTATCGCGTTAATGGTTAGTGATTAACCATTGGAGAAAATGCTGAATGGTTGAATTGTTTATATATATTAATTGTGGACCCCGACTATGTTGCGGATTAACGAAGAGGTAACCCAAACTTTAGACAGTGCATTATATCATTATAAACAAGGCGAGTTAAAATAACTCTGGAGTCCGAAAGGTTATATTACTACATATATTAGTGCTGGGTTTAAGTCTGAGTCAAAGACTTAATATAATGTTGACGAACGATATTATGTGTAGTGTGGGAACCCCCCTACATAAAATTTCGAGAATCTTAACCCAAGCTGAAGGATACATAAAGGCTAATGCGGCAAAGTGTATATATATCAAAGTAACAAAAATCGCGATCGGGATAAAATCGCCGAGGGGAAAAAATCGGAAAAAATCGTAAAAATCGGGAAAAAATCGTAACATACAAAAATATTCATTTTTTTTCAATTTTTTTAATATCTAAAGCATCTACAGCATAAAATAAATGCATTGACACATAAATATGAAAAAAAAAACTAATATATAAGATGTGTAATATCATGTCTAGTGCTACATCACACATAAAACTGAATCTTGTCCTGAATACTAAGTCCCGAGTCTCAAGAGTCAACTCAGCCTCAAAATATCAACAAAAAATATAATAATGTATCTCATATCATGAGTCATAATGTCATATACAAAGGAATGTCAATGCACCATAAAACCTATGGTCCTATACTATTGATTTCCTCTGCCCCTCTTGCAAGAAAATACAACAGCTTTGCCTTTCTCTCTAGATGAAGAAGCTGGCGGGACTGGCAATGGGCTCTGTCGTGCTCTAGAAGAAAAAAATGAAGCACCAGAACCGGAACGGGAACCTGAACCACTAGGAGCTAAAGGAGGCAGACCACGTCCTCTACCAGTAGTAGTGGTAGGTGGTGTCACCTCCTCCTCCTGCTCCTCCTCCTCCTGCTGCTGCTGCTGCTCCTCCTCGTCCTCCCCCTCCACTACCTCCTACTCTATCCAATCAGGGGCTGACTCCATGACAGGCCTCTCAGCCTCAACCCTCCATTCAGCAGTGGTGTCAATCGCATCTAAAGAGATGGCCTCTATATCAGGGGTCCTCTCAAGTTGTCTCACCCACAATCTAAGATTGTAGTAGACGTAAACCATGTCATTGAGCCGCTGACCCTCCAACCTGTACAAGGGTCATAAATTAATAAATTAAATATTTAAAAAAAATATTTAATGAATTCAAAAAATCAGTTGAGAATCGAGATATGTTAAGTTTTTTACCTGTTGCGCCTTTTGGAGTGTATTTTTTCAAATACACTCCAGTTGCGCTCGCATCCTGAAGCGCTACATGTTTGGCTGAGTATTCTAATGGCAAGTTTTTGGAGTTTTGGTAATCTGCCAACGTAGCTCCTCCACCATGCATCTACAAGTTACAAGTTACAACAAATAAGATAAACTTATAAAGTTACAAACATAAGAAAATTTTTAAAATAATGAAAATCTTACCTGGCATTTTAGCAGTCGTATCCTGGACAGCCATGTCGAAGCTCAAGGTGCCACCTGCCATTCTGTATACCTCCATCTCTTTGGATATCTCTGAACGTTCTGATGGAGTTGGCACCATCTTCTGAACACAACTGAAAAAGCCATCCATGACCTCAGCATCAAATAGAAAACCACATGAATAAGCAAATGCGGGGTTCAGGAAGAGCCCTGCTGCATGAATGGGACGATGGAGTGTGTTGTTCCATCGATCATCAATCACTTCCCATAAAAGAAGTTGTCTCTGAAACCCATCATCACCCTTATCATCATAATAGCTGCGAACAGCTTCTTTGGCCCTATCCATGGCCTCATACAAGTAGCCCATTGCGGGCTTCTCTCCATCCACTAATCTAAGAACCTTTACCAAAGGTTCACTAATGCTGCACACCTCTTCCACTCCAGCCCAGAAAATTTCCTGATATGACACCAACCTGCAGATGGCCTGTCCCTCTGATTTGCGGCTGATAGTCAAAGCACGCCACTCATCTGAAACAAACATTCTCTTCAATTCCCACTTAGAATTCAAGAGGGATTGAAGAGAGATGAAAGTAGTGGCAAATCGTGTAATAGCAGGCCGCACCAACTCCTTATTGTTGGTGAATGTCCCCATCAAATGAAGCACAGATCCATGGTTATATATAAATTTTGTGATTCTCTTTGATGATTCTACAATATCACTGACAAAATCAAGCTTTCCGATGTCCTCCAACATCAAATCAAGGCAATGTGCCGCACAAGGTGTCCAAAATATGCTCGGATACCTCTCCATAAGCATTCTGCCAGCAGAAACATAGTTTGTAGCGTTGTCCGTTATGATTTGGACAACATTTTGGGGCCCAACCTCCGTAATGAACACATCTAATAAATCACATAATAATCTTGCATCTTTCACATGTGCAGATGCATCAACAGATTTCATAAACATTGTCCCTTTGGGACAATTGACCAAGAAGTTAATAAGGGTCCTACCCCTTTGATCAGTCCAACCATCTGACATCACAGTGCATCCTGTGATTTCCCATGATGCCCTTAACTCTTCCAATCTCTTGGTGCAGTCAGCTTTCTCATTTTGCAGAATGCGCCCTTTAAGGTCATTCTCTGAAGGGGCTTTGTATCCTGGGCCAACAACAGTGATAGCATCAATCGCAGAATGATAAAATGGATTGGTCCTGGCAACACTGAAAGGAATATCACTCCAAAGAAACAGTTTGCCCAACAACTTATCAGCTTCTTCCTTCTCCTTTCTTTTAAGATAGGAGGAGATAGATGGCTGTGCCCCGGGAGTGGTTCTAGGAACAAAAAATGAGGCAGTAGCGACGGGGCTGCCTGTAGAAGAGGCTGATGCTGAAGAGCCACTACCACTCTCACGCTCAACCACAAACCCTGATATTTGACTTTTCAGAGCTGCTCTGCCGAGTTTAGTGGTTTCTATTTCTCCCAATGAGTTCATGGCTCTTTTGATTATTTCTGGATTGGTGTTTTTGCAAGGGCCTACTTCATGCCCAGGAATTTGTGCCAAGTGGTATTTCAACCTGTATACCCCTCCTGTCATTTGTTGACCACATAATTTGCAAGACAAGTTTGATCGGTCAAAACCCCCATCAGGTTCACCAAATTCCCATAAAGGATCTAATTTCCTTGGCATGTTGGAAACTTTGAAGTTTGAACTTTGAATGTTGAAATTTGAACCTAGGGCACAAGAAAAATTGCCAGTTAAAAAATAAAATAAAAAAATTACAATTTTACATACAACATTTTGATTTTTTTCACAAAAAAAAAAACCTCAACTCAATCCAAAAATAATTGGAAAAAATACATGTTGAAACACAAGCAAAAATAATGGGAAGAAGCTAAGAGCACAAGAAGAAATATAAAAAACAAAATTTAACAAACAATTTTTTGCATTTTTGACCAAAATAAACCCTCTCCTCTCAATAAAACAAAAACAAACAAAAAAACACAACCAAATGCAATCACAAATGATGAAAAATACATGGGTAATAGAAACCCATGGAAGAACAAGAAAAAAACAAAAAAAAATGGGTTAAATTTGATGCCCATACCTGGAAAAACGTTTTGCCGGAAACACTTGGTCCAAATTCAATTTTTCTTCGCTTGGATTGCAAGAAATTCTAAGTTTTGTCCAATCTTGGGCTTCTAAATCTCCTCCTTCCCTCCTTGGCTCTTTCTTCTTCTCTCCTTGGCTCTCATAAACAACTCTGTCCAACAAAAAATGACAAATAAAAACCAAAAAATCGCATTATAAGCCGCTGTCCAACGCAGGCACGATTTTTACCAATCGACTCGCGATTTTTTCGAAAAAATCGCGATTTTATCGCGATGACGATTTTTTCAAAAAATCGTCCAAAAAATCGCCGATTAAATCGGCCACTTGAAAAAGCGCGATTTTTGTTACTTTGATATATATATATATATGTAGCACTTTATATAAGGGACCAAGGTTATAATATGAAGCATATGTATTATTGTGCGAAATATTAAAAGAACAAAAGGTTCTATTGTTAGGGCTTAAAACAAACGAAGCAGTATACGGTGGGACCCGAGTCACGAATCGCATCGGAGAAAAGTATGGCAGCGGAACATGTTGACAAAAGTTTCAATTAAGATAGCGGACCCGATTCATTTATAAATAGTGAGTCTCATATTTGTTTGAGTTCCGCCTTAAAGCGCATCGGAGCAATTCATTGCATCAGAGGTGAAAGAGTAACATACAACTAAAAGTTCCGATTGCGATTGAGTGATCGGATGATAGCCGTTGGATTTGCTGAAGGATGGACGGCGGATATGAGCTGTTTGACTACATGGTGGGGCCTTTGTCAATCGCATCGGCGCAGTGAAGTGGAAGTGAACAGTGAACCATCGCATCGGAGTAAAGCAGAATATCAGAACAAACAATTGAAAGTTCCAATTGCGATCAATCGCATCGGAACCATCGCAAGAGGTGTAATCGCATTGGAGCACAAGAAAAGAGCGATTAGTTGAACAGAAAAGGCATTTTATTTATTAAAAGGATCTATTATGATTATAACACCGAAAGGCATTTGCGTTACACAGAAAGGGTAGTTTATATGGTAAAATTGCTTTATTATTACACCGAGAGTTGAATTGCGTTATATAAAGAGCGCAGTTACATATATGCAGCAGTTACACCACGACAGTGAACAGGAGAGCAAGCAGAGCCGAAAAAGACAGACACAGTCACAGAAAATACAAACACATGGTGATCCAAAACTGAATGGGTTGATTTGTAATCCATATTGTAACTGAATGTAAACGTTTTTTATTGGTTTATATTGTTTGTGATACACTAGCAAGTCTCCGTAGGAAATAAAACTCCACTGTAAAAATGAAAGCTGTATAAATTGCTGAAATTTTCTGAATGAGCTGGATAAAGAAGTGAGGAGGCAGAAGGTAAAGAGTCAGGGCTATTAACTTTGAATTCCCTGTGGAATATGAACTGTTATGAGGCAAACTGTATAAAGCATATCACATTGATATGCAGAAAGAGGTTAGAGAATGCAGAGTATGAAGAATTGAGGCAAAGAAGATAAGAAAAAGGAGGAGCAGAAAGAGATGCTACAGAACAGAGCTGATATCTAAGGTAAATCAACAAATATTTTCTTTGATTGAATGAGGAAGTTGGAGCTTCCCTATCAAGTTGAAGCTTGATAGATGTCAGTTGTAGCTGACTGACGTTGGAGCCTGCAGAAAATCAGTGGTGAGAGGGAGTTGGAGCTTGCCTTTGCATCACAACAATAATAAGATGTGGTTTTCTCCCTTTATGGGTTTCCACTTATATCTGCTGTCTCTGTGTGTGTTGCCTATGTGCTGATATGTTCTATTCAATCTGCTTAATGCTTGCTGCTCTCATAATAAGTTTGGTGTAACATTATCTTAATACTTGCTGCTACATATTAAGACTGTTCACATATTAAGTTGGTTATAAAATTAAGTAGTAAATAAGCTTGATGAAAATTTTTAAAAGGCTCATGTATGTGTTAAATTGATTCACCCCCCCCTCTCAGTTTAACTAAGGATTCAACAATTGGTATCAGAGCCAAGTTCCTTTTGTACCAGTTTAACCACTAAAAGGAGATCCTAGGTCCCCAGGATGGCTAGTCAAGAAGGATGTTCAACCAATAAAGCCCTTTTCTTTACTGGTGATAATTATGCCTTCTGGAAAATCAGAATGAGAGCATACATATTGCCTCTAGGAATAGAAGTTTGGGCTGCTGTGGAATTTGGATATGCCCCAATGGCAACTGACTCAGAGAGAGAAGCTAAACAAGACTTTGTAGCTAATGGAAAAGCCATGAATGCAATCTTAAATGGACTATGTGAAGCTGAATTTATCAAAGTAATGCAGAACAAGACTGCCAAAGAAATGTGGGATCCTCTTGAAAACATCCATGAGGGAAACAAAAAGGTGAAGACAGCCAAACTTCAAGTATATAGAGCTCAGTTTGAAAATTTAAAGATGAATGATGATGAAGATATTGGCAGCTTCTTCTTAAGAGTTGCGGAAATTGTTAATAATATGAAAGCTCTTGGAGAAACCATACTAGAATGTGTAATTGTACAAAAGATTCTAAGATCTCTTCTACCCAACTTTAACCCCAAGGTTTCTGCCATAGAAGAAACAGCTGATTGGGAAACCTTGACCATGAACCAGTTACTTGGAAATCTAACAGCCTATGAGATGAGGCTCCCACAGAAGAAGCCAAGTGTGAGGGAGGCAGCCTTTAAGACAGAGAAGAAGAAAGAAGAAAAGGAAGATATGTGCTCTTGCTCTGATGAAGAAGAGGCCAAATTTGTCAAGAAACTGGATAGAGGCCCAGGTAAATATAAAGGTAAACTTCCATTTAAATGCTTTAACTGTGGAAGAGTTGGACACTATGCTGCTAAGTGTCCTCATAAGAAAACAAGGAATTAGGCTCAAGAATCAGAGAAAACTACATCAAAGAACTGGCAGAAAGGAAAGAAATTCAATAGAAAATATTTCTATGCTCAACAAGACAGCAGTGCATCTGAAGACTCAGATGAACCCTTAAGTGAAGAAGGAACCTCTGAATTCATGTTGATGGCCATAGAAGAACTTGAAGGACTCCTTCTAGAAGATGAAGAAGAAGGTGAAGTTGATCTTGAGGGGGAGCTAAGAAGTGCCCTGGAGGAGATTGACAGACTCAAACTGAAGTGCAGAAAACAAAAAGACATTCTCCTCAAGTATGTAAGAGAAGAACAAAATTCAGAAGTCCTCATTCAGCTGAAAGTAGAGCTTGAAGAAGCCAAGAAGATAGAAGACATGTTACTTAAGCAAATCAAGGATAAAATTCAGGAACAAGAGAAGTTGGAAGAAGAAGTAGTATGCCTGAGGAAGAAATTAGAAAATTCCCAAAGGAAAGTGTCAATAAATTCTTCTCAAATGACAAGCTCTGGTAAGTTGAATGAAATTCTGGATGCTCAAAGATCTCCTCTGATAAAAACTGGGATAGGCTATGAAGGAGAATCAAGTAAAGGAAAACAAAAATATTATTTTTGTAAAAGCAAATAAGGATGATGAAGCAACTCAAATGATTCCTACAAAAGAAGAAACATGCAATGAAGGAGACAGAAACCAGAAGGAACCTCTAATAACAAAGAATGAAATAAATACTTAGCCAACAGAAAAAGGCTCATATACCCCTGAGTATGTCAAATTTGGAAGCCATCAAAGGAGATTCTTCCCTCCTATGAAAAATGCCACCTGTTATGCCTGCCATAAGCTGGGACATATTGCTGCATACTGTCATACAAGGAGGATTAATTCAAACCAGCAAAGGATGCAAACAGTGAAGAGATTATCTCAAGCAAACAAATGGAGAAGACAACCTTTCATCAGGTATGCAAATTGTTTCTATGGATACTGTTTTTACTGTAAGGAATTTGGCCATAAAATCATAGAATGCAGAAAATATGGACAAAGACTGATGTTCAAAACCTCAAGGAGGTTTATGAATCATGGAAAGTTTACTCATACTCATAATTCTGCTAAAAATATGATTAAATGTTGTGTATGCAATAAAATTGGACATATGCCTTCCAAATGTCCTCTCAGAGAATGTGGGTCATCATCTCAGAAAAGGTACCAAACAAAAGGATGCATGCAGTGGAAAAATAAGATGAATAAATGTGACCTGGCTCTAACAGCTCAAGACCTGAAAAGCCAATGGTATTTGGACAGTGGTTGCTCAAAGCATATGACTGGAGATAGAAGCAAGTTTATAACCTTTGATGAAAAGAAATCTGGAAATGTTACTTTTGGCAATGACAAAGCAGGGAAAATCAAAGGAAAAGGCTGAGTCAGTCTAGATAATGGCAGAGGAAAGGCCCAAGATGTACTATTTGTGGATGGGCTGAAAGTAAATTTGCTGAGTGTCAGTCAAATGTGTGATAAAGGTTGTGAAGTTCTTTTTAGAGCACAAGAATGTGAAGTCAGATCAAGCACCACAGGAAAGACTCTGATCAAAGGTGTTCGAACAGAGAGTAATGTCTACATAGTGAAAGAAGAGAATGAAGCATGCCACCTTAGCACACTTGAGGAGTCATGGTTATGATACAGGAGATTCGGACATCTTAACTTCGACCATATCATCATATTGAGCAAGAAGAAAGCAGTCAGAGATATGCCAGCAATAAAGAAGCCTTCAAATACCATATGTAAATCTTGCCAATTGGGCAAACAGACCCGGACATCCTTTAAGACCAAAGATGAGCTATCAACAAGTAGGCCACTTCATCTTGTACACATGGACCTGTGTGGACCTTCAAGAACTAAAACACCAAGTGGAGAATCCTACTTCATGCTGATAATAGATGATTTGTCTAGAATGACATGGGTTGCATTTCTCAAATATAAATCGGAAGCACTTGAGAAATTCAATATATTCAAGGCATTGGCAGAAAATAAAACAGGATGCAAGCTAAAGTGCAATATATTAGACAGAGGAGGTGAATTCACAGACTATGATTTTGCAGATCTATGCAATGAACATGGGATAAAACAATAGTTTACTATTGCAGGGACTCCTCAACAGAATGGAGTGGCAGAGAGACAAAACATGTCTGTACAACAAATTGCCAGAGCCATGATGCAAGAAAGTAATATTCCCCAAACCTTCTGGGCAGAAGCAGTACACACAACTGTGCATATTCTTAACAAAGCTCATTTAGGACCAAACAGTGACAAGACTCCTTATGAACTATGGCATGATAAACCAGCATCAATCAAGCACTTTAGAGTCTTTGGAAGCAAGTGTTACATAAATAATAATGATGAAAATATGGGGAAGTTTGATGCAAGAGCTGATGAAGGAATATTTTAGGATATGCATCCAAGAGCAAATGTTACAGGTGCTACAACAAAACACTTTGAAAAATTGTGGAAAGCATTGATGTAATATTTTATGAAGAACTACCAAACAAAACAAGAAGTACAGGTTGTAGCAATCCCCCAGAAGATCATGAAGAAGAGAACCAAGATGATGATGAAATAAGCAAGACAACAGAAGATACTGAATTGAACTCAAAAGGCCCCTCAAGATACACTCAAAAGAACCATCCAGAAGATCAAATCATTGGGGATAAGAGTGTAGGAGTCCAGACAAGAAGATAGCTAACTGAACAGACATAAGAGGTATACCTAGCTATGTTATCACAAATAGAGCCAAAGAAGTTTGAAGAAGCCAGCAAGGACAAGTATTGGGTGAATGCTATGAATGAATAATTGGACCAAATTGAGAAGAATAATACCTGGGAATTAGTTCCAAGACCCACTGAGAAAAATGTCATAGGCTCAAAATGGGTATTCAAGAATAAGATGAAAAACAAGGACAGGTAATCAGAAATAAAGCCAGACTTGTCTGCAAGGGATATTCACAAATTGAGGGTCTTGATTATGATGAAACATTTTCCCCTGTAGCCAGAATGGAAGCTATCAGAATGTTTTTGGCCTTTTCATGCTACCATGACTTCAAGGTATATCAAATGGATGTGAAATCTGCCTTCCTGAATGGAGATCTAGAAGAAGAAGTCTACATGGAACAACCTGAAGGATTCTCATTAACAGATAAAGAAGACTATGTGTGCAGACTAAAGAAGGCTCTATATGGGTTGAAGCAAGCTCCTCGTGCTTGGTATTCAAGGCTGGATAAGTACTTGCAAAAACAAGGCTTTAAGAGAGGAGGAGTAGACAACAATCTATACATAAAATCCCATGAAAATGAACTCCTGATTGTTGTAGTATATGTTGATGACATCATGTTTGGAAGCAAGAAAGATGAGTTAGCAAAAGGATTTGCTGAAGAAATGAAATCAGAGTTTGAGATGTCTATGATTGGAGAGCTCACCTTCTACTTAGGACTTCAAATTCAGCAAAAGAACACAGGTACATTCATCTCACAAGAAAAATACTTAAAAGAGATGTTGAAAAAGTTCAAAATGGAAGACTGCAAACCTATGTCAACTCCCATGATCACTGGATGCAAGCTATGTGCTGATGATGGATCTGCTGATATAGATCAAAGACTTTACAGATCCATGATAGGAAGTCTGCTATACCTAACAGCATCTAGACCAGACATTATGTTGGCAGTAGGACTTGTGGCTAGATATCAAGCAGCACCAAAACAAAATCACCTTCTAGCAGTCAAAAGAATATTCAGATATCTACAAGGAACTGCACAGTATGGGCTATGGTATCCAAAAGGCAAGAGCTTCACTTTGACAGCATATACAGATGCAGATTGGGCCAGTTGTGTGGATGACAGGAAAAGCACAAGTGGAGGTGCATTCTACTTGGGAAAAAGTCTGGTGGCATGGCTAAGCAAGAAACAAACATCTATTTCTCTATCTACAGCAGAAGCAGAATACATAGCAGCAGCAGCATGTTGCACACAAGTCATGTGGATGAAGCAAACCCTCCAAGACATGAAGGTAAGCATTGATGAACCCATCTCTATCAAATGTGATAATACAAGTGCAATAAGTATATCAAAAAATCCTGTACTTCACTCAAAGACTAAACATATCCCAATCAAGTACCATTTCCTAAGAGAACAAGTAGCACAGAAGGTAGTCAAGTTGGAATATGTGCCAACAAAACAACAAACAGCAGATATATTCACAAAACCTCTTGCTAGAGAGCCATTCGAATATCTGAGAGACAAACTAGGGGTAGTGTCTTCAGATGCTACTCTCTGACAGAAAAAGAATGCATCATTCCAAGGGGAGAACGGAAAAGAAGACATCATTCTAGGGGGAGATCAGTCAACAAAGAAAGTCACAAAAGAGCCAGAGCAACTAAGCAGAACATGAAACAAGTCCTCGGGATCAGAGTAACATGGATGAGATTTAAAAGCACATGGGGAAATAGGCAACCCTTTGCCATTGATGTCAAAGGGGGAGAAAGAGCAAGCAACAAAAGAAAGGGTCCTAAAAGGCAAGCAGAGGAAGTGTATTGCCATCAATGCCAAAGGGGGAGACGGTTGGAAATGTTGTCATTAATGGCAAAAGAGATGGCAAAGGAGACAGCATAGATGCAAAGGAGATGGCAAAAGAAGACTGTTGCAAGGCAAAGAGAGAAAAAGAGGCAGCAAGATGTAGAGAGGGTCGAGCAACATCAAAAGAGCAAGGCAGTCAAAGAAGAGGATGCAGAGACAGAGTACAGAGTACAGTAACACAATGAAACAGTCATACACAAGACAGAGGATGCAGAGACAGAGAATACAGAGGCAGAGCCGTGAGATGAAACGGTTGAGCAGCAGAGAAAGGCTACAAAGAGTACAGTGAAAGAGAGACAGAGAATATAGAGACGGAGACAGAGAATAACAAAGGCAGAGACAGAGAATAACAGAGGTGGAACAAGTAAGGGCGGAACCGAAAAGCAAAATAATAGCGGGGATATGTGTATATGGGTTAAAGCACAATCTGTACATTTAAACGAAGAATGGAGGTTTAATAAACAATTCAAGCGAAATTATAAAATACCGGAACCCTGAGTCAAGAACGGAACCATGAGGAATAGTGAAGGCGGTTTCGGTGGAAGAAACAACCTGTATCGCGCTGCCCTTGAGTGGTAAACTGAATTCACCTTTTTGAACGCGATCTATGTCGCTGATGGCCACGTGTCCTAAAGTGGTTTTCGAATACAACTTTTTTCACGTAATTTTGGAGAATTATGTGACGAGCATATAAGTTGCGCGATATTGCGCGTCGTCCGTCGGATGGGGGTCCAAAGCTCAGTTGGTGCGCGAGAGCAGATTGACCGTCCGATCAAAGAAGAAGTTGCGGGGAAGAGAACCAAGGCTATGGAACCTACATTCATAGCTGAGGCCCCAAGTATTATACGAAGTCCTGTGTATTATGTGTATTATGAAAGTTAATAAACAGGCGGAAGGTAAATAACAAATCAGTGTGGGCTCGAAGGTTATTTTAATTCACAGTTGTAGTATAAAGTCTGAAAGGCCTTTCATATGCGTCGGGGGTTATATAAGCTATATTGTGAGTGCAGAGAAATACTGTGGGCCCAAGTATAGTTACATGAAGTTTTGAGACTAATATATGGCCTAAAAGTAAGTTATATGGCCGTGAATGCAACACATTATGAAGTGTTGGGTTAATGTTATAAGCCATGGTTGAAAGGTTATAAACGCTTGCGTGTTTAATTAAAGGCATCGAATCCATTGTTATAACGTTAAGTGATAAGGTCGGGAATATGCAAGTGCTTATTATATCAGGTTCAAACCTTAGAGAGTGGGTTAAGAAGGTTGTGCGTCGGGTTAACACACTTGACATAATAAACAAAGGAAGGGGTTCAATATAATATGAGCGTTGTATTAAATGGGGACCCAGATTATAATACAAGGCATATAAAACATTGTATATGTGGATATAATTTGAGGTGGGCCCAGTTGGAGTATCGCGTTAATGGTTAGTGATTAACCATTGGAGAAAATGTTGAATGGTTGAATTGTTTATATATATTAATTGTGGACCCCGACTATGTTGCGGATTAACGAAGAGGTAACCCAAACTTTAGACAGTGCATTATATCATTATAAACAAGGCGAGTTAAAATAACTCTGGAGCCCGAAAGGTTATATTACTACATATATTAGTGTTGGGTTTAAGTCTGAGTCAAAGACTTAATATAATGTTGACGGAGGACATTATATGTGTAGTGTGGGAACCCCCCTACATAAAATTCCGAGAATCTTAACCCAAGCTGAAGGATACATAAAGGCTGATGTGGCAAAGTATATATATATATATATATATATATATATATATATATATGTAGCGCTTTATATAAGGGACCAAGGTTATAATATGAAGCATATGTATTATTGTGCGCAATATTAAAAGAACAAAAGGTTCTATTGTTCGGGCTTAAAACAAACGAAGCAGTATACGGTGGGACCCGAGTCACGAATCGCATCGGAGAAAAGTATGGCAGCGGAACGTGTTGACAAAAGTTCCGATTGAGATAGCGGACCCGATTCATTTATAAACGGTGAGTCTCATATTTGTTTGAGTTCCGCCCTAAAGCGCATTGGAGCAATTCATCGCATCGGAGGTGAAAGAGTAACATACAACTGAAAGTTCCGATTGCAATTGAGTGATCGGATGATAGCCGTCGGATTTGCTGAAGGATGGACGGTGGATATGAGCTGTTTGACTACATGATGGCGCCTTTGTCAATTGCATCGGAGAACTCCAATCGCATCGGCGCAGTGAAGTGGAAGTGCACAGTGAACCATCGCATTGGAGTAAAGCAGAATATCAGAACATACAATTGAAAGTTCCGATTGCGATCAATCGCATCGGAACCATCACAAGAGGTGTAATCACATCGAAGCACAAGAAAAGATCGATTAGTTGAATAGAAAAGGCATTTTATTTATTAAAAGGATCTATTATGATTATAACATCGAAAGGCATTTGCGTTACACAGAAAGGGCAGTTTATATGGTAAAATTGCTTTATTATTACGCCGAGAGTTGAATTGCGTTATATAAAGAGCGCAATTACATATATGCAGCAGTTACACCACGACAGTGAACAGGAGAGCAAGCAGAGCCGAAAAAGACAGACATAGTGACAGAAAAGACAAACACATGGTGATCCAAAACTGAATGGGTTGATTTGTAATCCATATTGTAACTGAATGTAAACGTTTTTGATTGGTTTATATTGTTTGTGATGCACTGGCAAGTCTCCGTAGGAAATAAAACTCCACTGTAAAACTGAAAGCTGTATAAATTGCTGAAATTTTCTGAATGAGCTAGATAAAGAAGTGAGGAGGCAGAAGGCAAAGAGTCAGGGCTATTCACTTTGAATTCCCAGTGGAATACGAACTGTTATGAGGCAAACTGTATAAAGCATATCACATTGATATGCAGAAAGAGGTTAGAGAATGCAGAGTATGAAGAATTGAGGCAGAGAAGATAAGAAAAAGGAGGAGCAGAAAGAGATGCTACGAAACAGAGCTGATATCTAAGGTAAATCAGCAAATATTTTCTTTGATTGAATGAGGAAGTTGGAGCTTCCCTATCAAGTTGAAGCTTGATAGATGTCAGTTGTTGCTGACTGAGGTTGGAGCCTCCTGTAGGTTGGTGCCTGCAGAAAATCAGTGGTGAGAGGGAGTTGGAGCTTGCCTTTGCATCACAACAATAATAAGATGTGGTTTTCTCCCTTTATGGGTTTCCACTTATATCTGCTGTCTCTGTGTGTGTTGCCTATGTGCTGATATGTTCTATTCAATCTGCTTAATGCTTGCTGCTCTCATAATAAGTTTGGTGTAACATTATCTTAATACTTGCTGCTACATATTAAGATTGTTCACATATTAAGTTGGTTATAAAATTAAGTAGTAAATAAGCTTGATGAAAAGTTTTAAAAGGCTCATGTATGTGTTAAACTGATTCACTCCCCTCCCTCAGTTTAACTAAGGATTCAACATGGACACCTCATAACACTTAGATATGACATTTGGAGCCTATTTCATGCATGATGCTAGTCCTAGAAGGCTAGCAGATCATATTTGTGGGCTTATTAGAGCATTTATGATTATAGCTAGTGAGTTGGCTTGTAACCCAAGCATGTTTCATGGTTAAACCTGTTTTAGGGGTGTCATTAGGCTAATATTAGGTCCTGCTCATATAAATAGAGGAGAGGTTCTTTCATTCTATTCATCATCACTTGTGACTATTTCGGCCCTCTTAGGAGATTTTCAACCTCTTTGTATCTTAGAGAGATGTGATCTATGTAGTACTTTGTCTATTAGAGCTTTTATCTTGGCATTGGAGAAGTTATCTTGGATGAATAGTGGATTGTGCATGCGTTTCATCTTGTAAGCAGTGTTGATAATATCACCGAAATATCGACAATATCTGGAAATATCGCGATATTATCAGCGAGCCGAAATATCGCCGATATTTCGGGAAAATATCGTGCGACGATAGGAAATATCACCGGGCACTCTTGGGCCGCGCCTGAAAAGGGAATTCAGTCTTTTTTTTGTCATTTTCGTTTGTGAGGCTTGAAGAAAGAAGGGGAAGAGCTTTGTGGTGGTTGTCAAGGAGGGATTGAGGATCAAACAACCATTATCACCATCAACTAAGAATTTTTTGTTGATCAAAGATTGAAGAACAGTGAGACAAACTTCATTTCTTCCATTAGTATGTATGTTCTTAAAAACCCCTATGTTAATGATTTTTTTCATAGATTTAGGGTTATCTGCCTCTTTGCCTACCAAGATTTTGTTTCTTTTTTTTTCCATTTGCTATGATTTTCATGCTCATGAGCCAATGAAAGGGTTTTCTCCATATTTGGAGAACAAGATTAATTTTTTTTAAACTTTCTTATGCACCCTCTTATTGCCATTTTTTGTGTATGGGTGTTTAATACGAATTTTTTGTTTTTTTGGTGCCCTAGGTTTGAAATTTTATTAGTTCACTGCAAATATACTAACATCCTTGGTCCCATTTTGGGAGTATGGGGTGCTTGATGGTGGGTCAAATCGGGCATATCTATCATGCAAATTGTTTGGGACCAAGATGGAAGGAGGGATTACACGATTGAAATACCATCTGGATAGACTCCATGGACATGATGTTATACCTTGTATAGTTTCTAGTGCGGAACTTATACAAAAAGCTCTTGAAGCAATTGATGAAAAGGACAGAAAGATAGCTGCTAGGGAGAGGGAACTGATCTCAACTAGATAGTTGCTAGTTTTATTTGTTTTGCTACATATAACTCATGATGATGAGATACTTTTATATATGTGATGTTATTTTTTATTAGTTCTCCACATTTTAGTCCTTGATTGGACAATTATCAGGGATCAACAATATTTGGTATCACCTTTGATATATCATTTTTATTTTACATCCACTACATCATATATATCAGTGCTTTCATCATATTTATGTGCCAATGTGTTTATTTCATGTTGTTATTGCTTTATATGTTTAAAAATATGAAAAAAATGAATATATTATGCATTTTTTATGCTTGCCAATATTTTCCGATATTTTTGGTGATATTGTCGATTAGATGTTTTCTGGACCCTCGCCGATATTTTTCCGATAACGATATCATCAACACTGCTTGTAAGTGTACCTTGTTATTGATGAATTTTGATCTTATGTCTAATGTGTGGATTGTATTGGTTATCTAAGGTTTTTCTATTGCACCATTGATTATTGAAGATTAATTGTATAGAATCAAGATATCCTCATTGTATGCATTGCTCATATATGGAATGTAAATGGTAATCCCCTTGGTGAACCCTTGTTGTAGCTCTCCCAAGTGTCTGATCCCTCACAAAGATAATTGTTAGGGTTTTATGTTAGGGCATCAAAAAATCCTTTCTCCTTTGTGAGATTTGACTAATCTATAACATCCATAGACTCCATTAACCTAAGGACTAGGCATTGTCCTTGTCCTTTTGGTGATCAAAGCTTATCTTATCCATAAACTCAACTTCGCTCTTATTCCGTCTCTCAATTTCGACCCTCTCAAGGATAAGCGACCTCAACTAGGGCTGGGAGCAAATTAGCTTAGAAAGAGAATTCAAGGTGTTGGAAGGAACCAACGTTAAGAGGAGACTTGGTTGACTCAAAATCAACCTTCTTTGGTGGCTAATCTATCCATTTTAGGCCTTAAATCTCTTTCCCTAGCTATTTTTCTCTAGGGAAATCCTAGGTTGGCTAAGCTTGAACTTGAGAACTTTTCGAAGGTTTTATATACCATTTGCATGTTAATATTCATTGACTTAGAAATCTTTTCTTGGCACATAGACCTTGAATCATTGCATTTTGCTTGCTAATTATCAAGCTCTCGGTTTTGTGTGCCCTAATTAGGCATCTCTAAGAGATGTGAATTGCCCGATTCTCATGGGTTAAGCCTTGTACTTAAGAAGAGTCATCCTTTAATGGCTTATTGTGTCACCTTGAACCTTTAATCCTAGAATATCTCTCATAGGTGACTTATTTACTAGAAAGCCTCCCATTGGTGAAAGTCCATAAACAAGAGGGGGTAGTGGTTGTGGTGATAATGGACCACACCTCATTGTTGTCATTTACTCTAGTGCTTGCCTTGTAGAGCAACCCTCTACAAGACCTGCTAAATTTTGTGGCAAAAAATCCATAATAGGAAGAAAACATAAAATGAAAAAGATGTCTGAGACTTATTTAGCACATGGGAAAAATCCTAGCATGAGCTCTACCCCCCCCATTAGCCATCACCTAGTTCCTCAAGCATTTAATGCTTCATCTAAAAATAAAGGAACTCTTGAATACCCCAACCCCTATGAGCAAGAAACTGCTACATCCTTAAGGGGTATTGGAAAAACACAAACCAAGTGTGGTCTTCTAAGTTTATGCACCAAATAAAGATAAATCATTAAAGTAAAAGTTGCACTAGAGGGGTGGAAAAAACAGGTCAAGGAAGGGGGTAACTCATGCCTCCCCCATTGCTCCCTCCTTACATTGTTTACTCAAGATGTTGGACCTATGTTAACTGGTCTCATGGCTATGGCATCTTCCATGAAGTCTTTCCCACTCCATGACCACCTTATCACATACACCTATAGATTGATGGGTCTACCTAAGACATGTCACTCCCCTTGGGGGTTGGAAACACCTAATAGGATCATTGACCTAATCATCCTTAAGATAAGGGAGGTAAGTTGTTTATATATCTTAAGGTAGTTAGAGTCTAGACATTTGAAGGTAAGTTTTGTGTGAAGTATTTTTGTGCCCCTAGCATTCAATACCATCCATTGTGATGCTTTGCCTCATTTTGAGAGTAGATATGACCTTGTGGCCCCAACGTTGCCCCTGCAAAGATGAGTGTTGGGTCTTCAACAACGTTTACATGGTTCTACACCTCCTGATTTATCTCTAGATGCATGCTAAAACGATGAGCTTGAGAGATTAGGCATTAGACTACTTGATGATGTGCCTAGATGGACCCAACACACCCCCAGACAGGCCTTGACCCTGTTTGATGGACGATGCCTTCCGAAGCCTAGATGATGATGGATATCACTTAGGATGTTGGACCTTTGTTAGCTAGTCTCATGGCTATGGCATCTTCCTTGAAGTCTTTCCCATTCCATGACCACCTTATCACATACACCTATAGACTGATGGGTCTACCTAAGACATGTCACTCCCCTTGGGGGTTGGAAACACCTAATAGGATCATTGACCTAATCATCCTTAACATAAGGGAGGTAAATTGTTTATATATCTTGAGCTAGTTAGAACTTAGACATTTGAAGGTAAGTTTTGTGTGAAGTATTTTTGTGCCCCTAGCATTAGATATTGTCCATTATGATGCTTTGCCTCATTTTGAGAGTAGATATGACCTTGTGACCCCAACGTTGCCCTTCTAAAGATGAGTGTTGGGCCTTGAGCAACATTTACATTATTCTACACCTCTTGATTTATCTCTAGATGCATGCTAAAACGATGAGCTTGAGAGATTAGGCATTGGACTACTTGATGATGTGCTTAGATGGACCCAACACACCCCTAGGCAGGCCTTGACCTTGTTTGATTGACGATGCCTTCTGAAGCCTAGATGAGGATGGATACACTGAGATGACTTGGGAGGGCTAGAACATTCTTCCTTGGTGCCAATGCTTGCTCTAGACAGTGGTACGTCATTACTACATGCCTTGAAAGGGTGACATAGGCCTCTTTATGGATGATGTCTTAGTGGAGGAGGTGCCATCTCTTTGAGTGTTTCTTTGAGTGAGGAGCACTCTTGGACCATTTCATAACTTGCTTGATGCATTATTTATCATTCTTGGAGGATGACGTTATGGTCGAGAGCATTTATTCCCACACGTGTGGGGTCAAGATTGGATTTTGACATTTTACCTAGTTGAATGCTCAAGTAAACTTTTTTAGGGCTTTTGCTTGTAAGTTAATGAAAAGTGACTTGGTTACCCTAATATAAATAGAGGGGGCTAATTTTAATTTATTGGTCATCATCATTCATCACCCTTTTCTACTTGTACACAATGTGATTTTTATGGAGCGAATTGTCTTGTGAGGGAGATTTTTGCACGGGGAGACTTCTTTGGGATTGATTGAAGATATTCTTGTGGAATGGTGTAAGTTTCATGTTAATTTTCTTCGATTTTGCATGCTATATTATGTGAATTAGGGTTTCTATGTGTGCCATATAAACAATTGCGATATCTTTCCTTGAAATCTTAATTTTTCATGGTACGTAAAATTTGTGTCTTTGAATCATTAAAAAGAATTTTGATATATTCATCTCATGAACTTAAAATCTCCCATTTAAGGAAGTCACTAGGGTTTCTGAGTAGAGATATTTGTTTTCTCACCCTCTTCATCAAGGTCCTCTTCATAGATCTTTCCCTAAATGGCTACATTGCCCAATTAGATCAAGGCACTAGTAGTAGGTGCTGATTAAACCCTATTTTTAATTTTTTCTCTCTTTTCTTGGAAACTAGGGTTAGGTTTAGCTTAAATTTTCATTTTTAGCAATTGATTATTTAAGTAGTAAAGGGATTGCATTTAATAAACTTTAAAATGACAAAATATAGTATTGTTTACATGTTAAAACCCTAAAATAGGGATGATGCCATCTTATTTATTGTTGTTTTCTACATGTTTCAACCATAAAAACAACTTTGTTTACCCTAAATCCAGTCTACCTCCTTGATATCCTTGCTCCTTTGTTTATCCATGCTTGATAGGTTACCTATTAGAGCTGCTATATTCCATACTGTGCCCTAAGCTTGCATGTTTTACAAAGCCTAACTTAGAGCATCTTTTTTCTAAATTTCATAGGTCATAAGGAAGCGTACTTTAACTTTGGGAAACCCTTACCTCAGCCTTACTAGGCTCTTCTAGTACCTTTCCACCAAACAAGTGGAGAGAAGCCATTGAGGTGACCGTGGTGGCCAATCTCTTGTCGTCATGAGACCTAGGTTGCCTAGTGGAGCTTTGCTCTAGGTGTAGAGCCTCAAGGCTGTCTCAATTTTGACACAAATTTTCACTATCTTTCCTTCTTTTTGACAACACCATAAGCTCAAACAAGTGTTGAAATGCGCATTTTGACTTGGTAAGGTATCCTAATGATCTATTTTTCATATTTCCAATTGTTCCTTATTATTAGAATGAAATTTGTATTTAGCTACGGAATTAATACAATTCTGCAACCAAACTCTGTTTTTGTTGCCACTGCCATGGTTCGACAGGTTCGAGGAATTAATGAAGCAATGAAACATATGCGTAGTTGAAAAATGATTCGGTCATGGATCCCATCCTATCCATCCATGCAGAATCAAAGCAAGAAATCCCCAGAAATATGGTCAAAGGAACGGTCAACCAGAAGATGGAACAAGAGAGTGAGGAAGTCTGAGGCTTCACGATTTGCTCTGCCACGTAGCAAATCGTGAAGCAACGAAATTCTCATTTCTGTTTAGAATTTCAGATAGAATTTGCTTAGTCTTAGAAGGCATAAAAGCCTCAAAACATTTAATGTCGAGCTTTTATAAATATCAGGCTGAGTAATTGTGTAAACAGTACGAATTTTTGCGAGACTGTGATATCTTTAAAATTCTGTTTTTATTCCTTAATTGAATGAAGAAGCGATCTGAAGTTCTAACAGCAAATCGTGAAGCAACGAAATTCTCATTTCTGTTTAGAATTTCAGATAGAATTTGTTTAGTCTTAGAAGGCATAAAAGCCTCAAAACATTTAATGTCGGGCTTTTATAAATATCAGGTTGAGTAATTGTGTAAACAGTACGAATTATTGTGAGACTGTGATATCTTTAAAATTCTGTTTTTATTCCTTAATCGAATGAAGAAGCGATCTGAAGTTCTAATGCAAAGTTAGTAAAGAGTAGATTCAAGCCATCTATTGTGGAGGGCCCCTGCAACAGAAGAGGTTTCATTTCGTTTTCGTTATTGCATTTAAATATTATTTCATAGCTTAATTCTTATGCGTTTACAGTGTTGTGCCGTAGCGTAGATACATGCTTTGCTTTCATTCTCATTTTCATCGCAATTATTTCTAGATTTTAACAGTGTTGAAGATTTAGATTACCATTGTTATTTCATTTATTTGTTATCATCATTTCCGGAATGTCGTTATGTTAGAGTAGATAATCTGTTTTTTTCATTTAAATAGATTCATTTATTATATGGTTAAAACACAAAGATAGTTTATCATAAGAGCTTGGAATAGATCAGTTTATCAAGAATTAGATTAGTTCCTTTTTATGCAGTAGAAGCTTATCATAGATTAGTTCTTGTGAGACATATTTGAAGTAGTAATAGAATATTTCTTTTCTAAGTTTTAAATCAATTTTGTCTTGTGAGCTCAATTAGCTTTACTACATAAAACAATGATTTTTTTTCTAAGCATAAAACAGTTTTTAGTTATTCTTTGGGTTAAGTTTAATTCACAAAATATAAAAATTAGAATTGCTTTTTGGTTTTAGAATTTTAGTTCTTGTCAAAATTAATCCTTAGGTACTAACAGGATTTGTCATTTCAATTTCTAGGACTTAGTTAAATTTGGATTTAATTTATTTTTCATAATCTAGTCTCTTAAATTCATTTAGGAACATCTAAAATAAAAACATGTTCAAAAACAACCTTCACATATAAAATCACCAAAATAAATTAAGAAAGGCTTCTAGCATATATGGTGCATTTGCACTTCACAAGATTACCAACTCTGGTCGATAATTTATGATAGCAATTTAAGATAATTAAATTGACTAAACACCAGGCTTGCTAGATTTTGTGTCAACATGGTCCTTTGAAGAAACATACAAATACAACAATAAACTTGGAAATGATCCAACTGATCAAGCTCTTGACTTCCAGATGTTTAGACACACAAACCTGTGAGAAGTATTTGCCTAAGCTACAATCATCAATAGTCTTTCTTGGTGAGGAAGGTACTTCTATCTGGAATTGGCTTCCCCTTCGATTCTGGCACAATATCCCATGCATCATCTTTCACCATGGATTTCCTCCAAACCTTCTGGTTTGTTGCCTCTTTTTGATGATGTTAGTCATCAATGCCATGTAGTTTGGAAACTTCTTCAGAGGCTTGCTCTCCTTGAATGTGCCACTAGGGACTTCCACGTGCTCCTAATTTCTCAAACCACCTGAGTCTCCTGACAGAACTGGAAGGACCTACTAACACCTCTCCACCTGAAGGTCAACTCCTTGAACTTGAAGACTTTGTACATTGTTCTATCTTTGTGAAATCCTGCTCCTCTGTCACTGCTATTGGCAACTCATTAGACTTCTTAGACGCCAAGTTATCCTTTAACGTAATATCCTTGCTCACAACTATCTTCCTTTGCACTAGTATGAAGATCTTGTAAGATTTTGAGGTCTCGTTATACCCAACAAATATCCTCGTTTGTCTTGAAGGTCGTAGCTTTGTCCTCTTCTCCACAGGAACATGGATGTATATTGGACAACCAAAGATCCTCAAGTGTTCTGTCTCTAATTTCTCCCTTGTGCAAATGTGAATACCTCGTCAAGAGTCTTGTCCCCCAATATCCTGTTATGACTCTTGCTTTGCACATAAATTATAGGGTTACATGCCTTTTCCCAAAGAAACATAGGCAACTCCTGGTCATGTACCATAGCCTTGGTAGAACCATTAATGGATCGATTCTCTCTTTGCAACCCCATTCTGCTGAGGGTTGTATGAGTCTGTCATCTCCCTCTTGATCCCTTCCTTCTTGCAAAAATCCCTGAAGTCATTGGAGGTGTACTCTCCCACATTGTTTGGCATCAATACCTTGATCTTCTTGCTTGTTTTGTTCTCCACTTGGGCCTTGAGCTCCCAGAACCCACTGAAGACCTCATCCTTGGTCTTCATGAAGAAGTTCCAGGTTTTCCTAGAATAGACATCAATAAACATGGCGTAGTACTGTGCTCCCTCTATTGATGCCACTAACATCGATTTAGACTCCACACACATATGAGTGAATGAGATCCATGATCTCCTTGGACCTTCTCTCAATGCTAAAAAAAAAACCTTAGAAATCTTGCCAAGTGCACTACCTATGCATATGCGTTGTTATTCAACACTGAAATCTATGAAAACTAGTGACAATCTCCCTCAAGATTGGCAACGCCCTGTTGTGTAAGCGTCCCAAGCTCCGATGCCGTAGCTCACATAGGTTGTCACTGTCATGTACCAATACCAATGCCTAAACGAGTTTTCCTGTCATCCTATATAAGTTGCACTCTCTAACCCCGATGGCCACTGCTATGTCTAGGCTAGACTCTTTTGGATGAATGAGCTCCCACCCATTCTTGAACATAATCTCATATCCTCTGTCCTCAACCACTGATATTGAGAGCAAGTTTTTCTTTAATCTTGGTACAAATAGCACATCCTTGGCTTCCAACATCCTCCTAACTTTATCTAGAACTTAATGGTTCCTGTTACCCACCACCAGTGGGTGACCCCATAGGAGAATTTTTCTCCTAGATTTGTCTTCAGTCAAAAGCCAACAACCCCTTGCAGCTAGCTAATATCTTTGATGTGGTACCATTCTCCGCCACTTGAGCCAGCCATTGTGTCCCCTCACTCATCTGTCATGATCATATGTTTGAAGGTGGGCCATCCAATCCCAAAGGTATGATTTTTCATTGTGTAATTGGGTGTTTATGCTTGTTTTTCTTGGGCACACTTGGGCATGGATTATTGGGCAACTTGGAAGAAGGAAAGGCTTTGATTGTATTTTTGTTCCCTTACCTCAATTGGGGGGGTTAATCCTGTATCCTAGTCCCGTGGGATCTCTTTTATTGGCTATTAGCTTTAGGAGTGTCACTACATGGGACACCCTGATTTTGTTTGCGTAGTCCCACTCTCCGATACCATATATCTCACTCCCTTCTGCTCATTACAAGCCCTTCTCACATTTTCCCTATTTGGGTCCACATTTGTCCATTGGGTCCACAAGGTATTAGCCTCCTCCTCCCCTTGCCCACACCTTGGGTCGGGCCTGGAATGATGCCTCGAAGGTTGATGCAGCTAAAAAGAAAAGATGAAAGCATAATATGGCCACGTACAGTAGGAAATGCACCACAAAATGCGAAATATGGCCGGGACCATAAAATTTAGCATGTGGGAAAAAGCCAAACATGAGCTCTACCCCCTATCATTATGGTCATCACACTGGTTCCTAGGGCCCCTATGAATGCCCCTTGCATCTTTAACGAACCGATGAATGTTCCAACCTCTGGTGGGCGATAAACTGCCCCACCTTAAGGAGGTAATCACTGCTATATCTTACACATCATGCTCTCATCCCTTTGAGCCCCGAGCAGTAAAATGAAGAAAAATCAAAATAAAAGGCAAAAATAAAATGAAGAAGGGTGGAAAAACAAAGGCTAGGGTAACTCATGTACCATGATTATTCCCTCCTACATTCATATACCCAAGGCATGGGCTTTCCTCATCATATCTACCCTTATACCATGGCATGTGGCTTGGAGCCTTCCCTGTGTACCCTCTTCATTCCATCATTATTTCACATGACACCTGCCACTTGAAGGGTGTACCTTGGACCTTTCATTCCCTTAAAGGTTGAAACCACCTAATTGGGTCCTTCATTAACCTCTCCTACCCAAGAAGGTAACATTAGGACATGTTCAAAGCCCCAAATTTGGAATGGAAACCCTTCTATGAAGTGTCCATATTTTCCTTTGATTTGCAAATTTATTTACTCAATTGCACTAATGAATCATTGTATTGGAAGGTGAGGAGACACATTGGATCTTATGCAAGATTGCATGTGGGTTTTCATCTTGGACTTGGTCTCCCTATACGGGATTCAAGCCCTCCAAATGATCATAATGGCATTTGTAAGGCGAACATTGAGAGCCATGGGCATTAATTCTCCATCCATGCAAAGCATTAATTGCCACATCATGGGCTTCTTTAGCACCACTATTTGCTTGCTTGTGCCCCAGTTATTCAGAGATGATGATGCACTTGGACCACGTTGCCCAACCAATTACACATTGCACCCGACACTTAGTAACTGATCCAGGGCCCAGAGGAGGTTATGTCTTTCCGAGGGAGACATGGGAGGGAATGTGTCATCTTCTAACCCTCATTGATGGAGCATCGACTTGATCTTGAGCCACATGGAGACCCATGACACCCATTTGGAGCCCACAAAGCCCAAATAGGGGCTTGGAGATGTTTTGCAGCATATGGAGGGCATCCCCCTCTTCATCATCATTTTTGAGGCCCTCCCTCTCATTTTTAGCACATTAGGACTCAACACTACTCTCTAGGTCTCCACGTCAGTCTTGCATGGGCTTTAGAGCGCTAATTTGATTTTATTTTTGAGCTATCATGGTCAACTTGTAAACATGGGTGGGTTACTTGTCATTTTAGGCATTGGAGGGGCTTTGTCTTTCATAATTTGAACTCTTAACTATTGTATAAATAGGAGAGAGCTAGTCTCTCCCTAACATCATCACTTGGATTTTCGATATCTCTTCTTGAGAATTTCTGACCTGCAATTTGTGGACAGATTTGGATGATTTAGATGCATTTTGATGTTTGGAAAATTTTGCTATCTCCCTTGGAGCTTCTTTTTGGTATTGTGATGGATGGATATATTCTTTATTGTCTTGTAAATGCTATTTAATGCTATATTTCTGATTTTGGTTAATGTCTAATGCATGGAATATTGTCTCATGGTTGTTAATGTGCCCTAATTGATGAAATATTGTCTAAACATTGAAGCTATTGGGAAATTTTGCATGTGTTACTCAGATGATGAATGAATGAATATTCCTAGGGGATTCTTTGCATATGTAGCCTTGAAACTTCATTAACAATTGCCATAGAAGTATAAATATCTAGAAGTGTTGTGTAGTTGCTTCATTAGGGCTAGCGAAGCTGCTTCTAGGTATCCTCGAAGAGCAAGTTGCCTTATCAAGATTATCTTTGAATCCAATTCTCCCAATTGCACCTTTAACTTTAAAAATCACCTCTCTTTTCACCTCTTTTCCTTGTCCCTTTAAGGATAAGGAGGCCTCTATAGGGCTTGGTGCGAAATCCATTAGATGAGGGAATTTTGAATTCCATCCAGATAGAACTCTTCCGAAGTGTCTCCTCTAGTGATCCTCAAGTTTTGGTGAAGTTCCTATGGTGGAATCTCCTGAAATTTGATGCCCTAGCTATCACACCAAGAGGGAACCCTAGAAGCCAATCCTTCAACTTAGGGATTCTTTGAAGGCATGTGCTTTAGTACTTGTTGAAGTAAATCTTACATTTCCTTTTCTCTTGTCTCCCTTGAGCTTGGATGTACTTATATCTCGACCCTAGGTCTCGGGTAGCTATCTTTCAAAAGGGGTTTTCGTGGAAGATCTTACTAGCCCTTCCCAAAGCTCATACCTTTGTTGAACCCTTCCATTGGATGATCCACCTTCCCTCACTTCAAACCTATTATAGATACATATCTATCACAAGTAAGTCATACTGGGACTCCTCCTGTCAGTGAAAATCTGAGAAGAGTAGGGGACTTAGGTTGTGGTGATAGTGGGGCCTCTGTCCCAGGTGTTGTTGTTCCTTCTAGCTTTTGCCTATTTACAAGGCCTGCTAGTTTGTGCAGCAACAGTTCCAACATCCTATATTGCATGCGTGGCTTCATTACCAAGCTCGACATGTAAATTTGAGTTTGTCTCCATCAAACTATTAAACAACTCCTGTGCCTTTCTCATATGGCATGATGCACCACTATCCAAGTACCAAGTACTCCTAGTGAAGGCGTTGGTAGATAGATAGTAGGCAAATGAGAAGTCCTTGAACTTCGTTGCGAACTCATCAAGCTGAACCTCTGCTAATGTTGTTGTGTGCTATGACTTCTCCTTATTTTTCTCTGGACGTTGTGATGCATAGTGCCCATTCTTGTAGAAACTGAAGCACTTGAGCTTGCTCAAGTCCTCCTTCTTCCCTGGATGATAGGTCGCCCCCTCACTGTTACATTTTGATTTCTTCCCTTTGTCGTTCTTGGCCATATTGGCCAAGGCCAGATTCTCCTCTCCATCTCCTTGCTTGCTGGCCTTAGATTCCTCCCGAGTCTCCTTTTGGATGTAGTCATCCCAAAGCCTGTCCCAATTGGGAAGTTTCTCCCGAGCACATTGTTATTGGCCTTTTTTGCAAGGCTGCTAAAGTATTGGCCCCATTGTCACCTTGACCCAAGCCCCCGCTATTTAGGAACACCCCCTAAGCAGCCAAGGGAGGAGTCCCTAAATATCCTCCAACAACTTTGGTTTATGTCCAACGCCTTATATAGAGTCAATGGGGCGGAGGTGTTCTTGATCAATTCGTTGTCCTGCATAAAAAAATTGCTAAAAACAGAGTAAATTTCTAATAACAAATATTAGTAGCCAAAAAAAAACTTAAATATATGGCATGCAACCTATATATTTTGGTCTACTGAATTTATTCTAACTAGAAATATAATTATTAATCAGTTCTAAAATCTGATTAAGGTTTTACAAGTGAAAAAACTTATCCTAATATGGCAACTTGTAAAATCTGTGTAAAAATGCAGGGAGATTAATCTATTTTGTTCAATCTGTTGATTTTTGGGTAACATCAGATGTGCTTTAGCTCTGAAATTTTGTGGAGGGGCTAGAACACATGAGATCTCCAAGACCCAGAAATCGTTTGGAAAAATTGCGCCCAGAGTGCATGTTATTCAAATAATTAATTATTTTTAATGGAGCCTAAGTTAGAACTTAGAAAATTAAAATAATTAAAGTGAATTAATGTAAATGTGGGTGAGAGCTTCTAAGTGACAAGGATCAAGTCTGTTTTAATCTTAGCCGTTGATTAAAGATTTGATCACGACCGTTGATCTCTCAACAGGAAAAGTATAAAGGAAGGCTTAAGGGTCAATTGGAGAACACACACAAGGAGTGAATCTTGAGATCGAATTCTTTTGACGAAGCAGTGCTCGGACGAAGATCAGATCTAAGTGATTCAGTGCAGTGAGGGGCATAAGTAGTTATTGGTCAAAGGATCTTCTTCAGGACCAAGAGTACATAGTAGAGATGCAACAAAGACAACAGAGGAAGCGACGCAACCATTAGGAGAGGTGACGCAGGCACACATAGGGCTCACGCAGGCCCATGCAGGGACTACGTAGTGTTTCCAAAAGACAGTCCTAGTTTTTTTGGAGATCGGGGTCTCTGAGCCTGGAGGGTTGAAACTTGATTTTCCGAGAGGCAGATCGATTCAAAGAGGAGGTGACGCAGCCCTCAGCCATCCCCACACAGGCCTATGCATCTACTACGCAGAGGCAACGCAAAGAGAGCTGGGGTTCCGCCACTTCAAATCCGGATCAGCCAGGACTTGTAGGGTGAGGTAAAACTCACTATTTTTTGTCTGTTGTGAATTCTCTGTATTGGATAGCCAACAAGGCATCCAGTGATTGTACTCAGAAAATTGCTGCTTAATAATATAAACCCTCAGATCTGCTGCACTATTTTTCCCGCATTGCGTTTTTCCAAGGACGTTTAGTCCAAAAATAAGTGTTCTTTGTGTGATTGTTTCATCTTATTTTTCAGTACTTGATCTGTATATTGGTGTAGGCTGCAGTGTATTTGCATTAATATTTACTGAAGAATTTTGTAAATGTTATGAAACCAGCTCCAAAATTGAAGAAAAGAGAGATCAACGCCTTAGAAATAAGCCACTTCGAGGGGGAAACCTCCTTTACATTACATAAATGAACAATTCTTGGATGATACAAATGAAAAAACCTCCTTTCTATATATAGGAGTCCATGGGGTCACAATATAATCCTAGCCGACCTAACAATAATAATGTAAGGGCACAATAATAACAATATGGGGGTTACAGGGTTACAATAATAACAATAAGGGGGGCTACACTAACATAATAAGGGGCTACACTATTAATATAGGGACTTAACATGCCCCTCTCCTTCAAAAAAGTGTTGTCCTCAACGCTTGAGTAGCTCTGGGTGCTTCTGTATAAAATTCTCATCCTCCCATGTAGAATCTTCAGTGGGTAAGTTCTTCCACTTGATGAGATACTCTGAAATTGATCGGTTCTGTAGCTGTCGAGTTCTTGTTTCCATGACTGCTTCAGGTTCCAATATGATTTTTCCTTCCTCATCAAGTTTTGGAAATATTGTTTGAAATGGAATATTTTCACCTATAACCTTCTTTAATCATGAAACATGGAAAACTGGATGCACTCGTGAAGAAGCAGGAAGCTCCAATTTGTATGCTATAGTACCAATCTTTTGCAACACCTTGTAAGGACCATAGTACTTTGGCGATAATTTATTATCCTTCTTAGCTTGCTTGAGGGACATTTGTTTATATGGTTGTAGCCGTAAAAATGCCCAATCTCCTACATCAAAACTTCTCTCGCTGCGATGTTGATATGCCCGTTGTTTCATTCGATTTTGTGCCAAATTCAGGTTATCCTTTAAGAGTTGGAGAACTTCTTGCTGATGCTCGATGTGATCTTCCACTGCTTGAACCTTCGAATTTTCCCTTAAAGATGATGTGATGGATGATGGATGATATCCATAAAGTGCCATAAATGGGGTCATTTTTGCTGCAGTATGGAAGGAAGTGTTATACCACCATTCAGCAAGAGGTAACCACTTGACCCATTGTGTTTGTTTATCAGATACAAAACAACGAAGATATCCTTCCAACATTTATTTACTATCTCAGTTTGACCATCAGATTGAGGATGATAAGATGAGCTATGAGCTAACTGAGTACCCAAACAAGAAAATAACTCCGTCCAAAAATTTCCAGTAAAAATGGGATCTCTGTCGCTCACAATAACCCTTGGGCTTCCATATAGCTTTTGAATTCTTTCCATAAATGTAGTAGCAACTGTACTTGCTTTAAATGGATGAGATAATGCACAAAAGTGTGCATACTTGGTAAGTCTATCAACTACCACCATGATGACACTCTTTCCTTCGGACTTAGGTAAACCTGTGATAAAATCCATTGAAATCTGCTCCCAATGTTGACTTGGAATGGATAAAGGTTGTAGAAGACTTAATTGTCTCAACTTTATTTTACTAGCAAACCAAACATTCCGCCACAAACTTTTGAATATCAGATTTAAGGCCATCCAAAAAAAATTATTTCTTCACCCTGTGGTAAGTTTTTAAAAATCACGAGTGTCCTCCTAAGGGAGAAGTGTGCAATTCCAAAAGAATCTTTTGTTTTAGTTGGGAATTCGTACAAATATATAAGCGATCTTTGTACCATAAGGAATGATTTTTCCAACTAAATGTATCAGATGTAGTAGAATCTTGTTGCAACTTTTGAATGAGTGTCCCACTTCTTCCTCCTTTTTCCATTCATCCCTTGCTTCGGTTATCCAATCTGGTTGGATAATAGAAATTGCACAAAGCAATGCTTCCACCTCTTCATCCTTTCTTGAGAGTGCATCTACAACAACATTTAGCTTCCCTTTTTTGTAGATGATTTCAAAGTCATATCCCAACATCTTTGTAACCCATTTTTGTTGCTCTTCTGAAGATAGTCTTTGTTCCAAAAAGTATTTAAGACTATCGTGATTAGTTTTTACCTTAAAGTGTCTTCCCATTAGGTAAGGTTGCCATTTCTTTAGTGCATGTAGTATTGCAAACATTTCCTTGTCATTAATAGCTTTCTGTAAATACTTTCCTTTGATTGGATGACTTTCAAAAGCAATGGGTCTTCCTTCTTGCATTAAAACAACACCAATTCCATTTCTTGAGGCATCACATTCCATAATAAAGGTTTTTGTGAAGTCTAGTGTAGCTAAGATCGGTGCTAGGCACATTGCCTCTTTAAGATGTTCAAGGCCTTAGTTGCTTTAGGAGTCGATGAAAATGCATCTTTCTTTAATAATGTTGTTAGAGGTGTTGCTATTTTGCCCTAATTCTTATCAAACTTGCGATAATACCCTGTTAACCCGAGAAATCCTCGCAACTACTTTATGGTTGTGTGGACTTTCCATTCCTCAATGGCTTTAATTTTGTTAGGGTCTACCTTAACACCCTCGTGAGATACAATATGGCCCAGATATTCCACCTCTTGTACTCCAAAGAAACATTTGGAGGTTTTTGCATATAATTGTTTCTCCTCCAATAGTTTGAGTACCCTGTCAACATGTTGAACATGATCCTTCCAAGACCAGTTGTAGATTAGTATATCATCAAAAAATACTAACACAAATTTTCTAAGGAAGGGTTTGAAAATGGAATTCATCAACCCTTGAAATGTAGAATGTTAGCCCTTCGTAATTTGTGAGATTGGCAAGACCAAATGACAGAGGACAACATCAAACCACTTTGGAGTCCAAGACCTAGCTTTCCTAGACTCAGAGAGGGCTCTCTCTGTTTTATGATTAACTTGATAATTACAAATGCCGATATTAGGCTAGTTATAGAAATAAAGAGGGTTGTTTGTTTGATTGATTGGGTGGTTGGACCGCAGGGCTGCATGGACTATTCCATTGGGCTATGGGGTCAAAATGCTAGAATGGCACATCAACATTCAAGAGCCTCATAGGGCAAGCTAACTGTGCTAAATGGATCTTAACAACTGTATAAATTATGGGGTGAAAGAAAGAGTGAAGTTCAGTAGTGATTAAAGAGCAGTTAAGAATTCTTTAATCAGATTTCAGCAGAAAACATTTTGATTGTAAATGCAAACAGAATTAAGGTGCTTCAACAAAAAATCTTAATCTAAAATTTCTGATTTACAATTAGATGAATAGATGCACAACAGGGAAAACAACAGAAACATTAAAATAGAGAAGTATCACATCACCATTTTTACACAACTCAAGAATCCTGTAAACGGTCTTTGATTATTGATGTCCAGCTCCAAAATTACAGTGCTCCAATATAGTAGTTCTTACAATGCAGGGGCTAACAATTTCCAACTTTTGATACTGCTAAGGTATGCAGTATTTATCTAAAGACTAAGTCGGTTGGCCTACCTTAGGCGACAACCTTTCATTGATTACAATTAAACAGAAAATGACAAGTGTGGCCATGCAATACCTAATTTAGACATCACTGACAACAACCGCCTCTGGGATTAATTCTGGACAACTCTTTGTAGATCCAAACGCTTCAATGGCTCCTCGGAAGATTAAAAAGTAAGCTTCAGAGTGGCTGTGATGGTTTCGAAGAGGCAACCAATGGAGGCTCTGACTGGCTTTGTTTTACAAAATCAAATCTTGTGTAGTGCTGATTGCTTTGATTTATTGATGCTGGTGCTGATGTGTTTTGCTGCCCCTTCAGTCTCTGCTGTTATAACCATAACAAGTCTGTATGAAACGCCTTTTGCTGCCCGACTCGACCTGTGGTGTCTTTTTGCTACTCAAGCCCTTCTGGCCGTGTTTCACCTTATTTCTTCGTAGAATGAGTTTCAAACCTCATATGCCCGGTCGTGGAGGGATGGCGGTTGGCAAACGGGGATGTATGATGGAGGACTTGGCGTGGTGGCATTGGCAACGGTCAAAAGGCGCAACGGTTTTCTGAATGGCGCAAAGGACTTTTCGGAGGGGGGTGAGAGTGGTAAGCGATGTTTGGAGAGGGGGTGCGGAATATCCCTGGGCGTGACATGTAGCCGGATGGACGGTATGGGATACCACCCATTCCGGACCCCCCCCCCCCCCTGCGAGGAGGCCAAAAATGGATAAGGGTCGTCAGATGTAGGGAGAGGATGGAGAGGGAGGAAAGGTGGAGGGCGATTAGAGGTGGAATAACATAGCACACGAGTGGGACCTGAGTCCTTTGTTTTTGCATTTAACCTCTTTTTCAAAGCAAAACAACGTAAAACTCATTTACCCGGATCTGAAAGCCTTTAGATTTCCTCTTTGAACCACATCGCATCCGCGCTAATCATCGCACTTCGCATGTCACAGTTTCTAAACTTTACCTTTGCACTTATTCGTTAAACTTGTGATTTGTGATTGGGTCCCACCACATTGCACATCGCACTCCGGCAATTATAACATTTACCTCCCGCTGTTATTTATTAAAACTTGCGATGTACGGTATGCGAGCTTGGGCCACGTCATCTGCTACGTCATTTGCCATGTCACCTTGCCACGTCACCTGCCATGCCACCATGCCATGTCACCATGCCACATCACTTCATATCGCATATCGGCGAATTTAACATTTGTCCTTACACTTGTTTTCTAAAATCTGCGATCTGCGAATGGGCCCCACTGTGGCATCGTATATCGCATTTCGCAGTTTTAACATTTTACTTTCGCAACTTGTCTTTTACGTTTTGCGATTTGCGATTGCGATCGGGTCCCACCACGACATCGCATATCGCACTTCGCTGTCTTTAACCTTTACCTCCCATGCCTGTCCTTTAAATGCTATGATTTGCGATCGAGACACAGACCCCACCATAAACTTTTCCAAGCGGACAAGTGATTTTAGATAAGAGATGGAAAACGCTGCCCAAACGATGATATGAAGGATTTCAAAGCATTCGAGGTGTATACGGGGATACTATGGGTCCCGCCAGTCCCGCATATTGCACTTCGGCAACTATAACATTTACCCTTGGGCGCTTATCCTTTGAATCTTGAGATGTCCGATTGCAAAGAGAGGTAGAGTTTCAGACTTAGGATATAAAGGCAATGTGGGTGTTTATGTGATATATATGCATGTATCAAGCGGCCAGCTGTGGGGGGCGGATTTGAGGTAAATGACATAAGGGGTAAGTCTTGTGGGATATATGATGCGACTATTAGTGGGTGGACGGAGCTGTGACATTAAGACTTCGGACTTAGGTATAGTGGGTTTATAAAGGACTAAGTCCAAAAAGGTCTTGGGGGTTTAAATGGGATTCAGAGCATTAGATTTCAGAGTTTGGGGAAATGAAGGCAAGAAGAAGGCAGATGAACTCTTCTGAAGCTCTTGGCAGTCAGGCTCTCCCTTTCTTTCTCTGAAAATAAATGATATCCATGGAATGTTATTTTCAGTATGAAAAATATGAGCAATAATCAGTCACCTAGTGATACTGTAAATTACAGGAGTCTACAGTGGCTCCAGCTGGGGATGGCAGCTCCTTCAGGAGATGTCAAGAACAACGTAGACTAGTGGCCTGATCCATTGGGCTGATCCCAACGCTGCAACCTGATTTGTTGCAACTTCTGTGGTTGCAACCTTCAAACTGAAGTCATTGCTTTCTGCAAACTGAGGTCTTAAACACACTTGATCCTGAGACTGAAAAGCAACTTAACACCGAAAATTGGAAACAACCTTAAACTAAAACTGAGAAAATGCTCAAAGTACTGAGCTTATTTGCACACATACCTACTCTAATCTAACTCGGAGATGATATATACACTAAATGAACTCCTTTCTCCAAGGCAACCAATCAAGTAAATGACTACATGATTGATTCTTGTCCACCTTTTTGGGTAGGCTGAAAAAAAAAAAGGGCCACTCCCATCTTACTTGCCTTTGAACAACAATGCTCAAACCTTTCCTTAAACTCTGCAACAAACCCTTCCTGACATAGCATACTCCTTCAGTCCAGAAAAATCAGAGATGGATTGAGGTCCAACAAAAGCTAAAGAGGGCCAACAACAAGCCCAATAGGGCTAGCATTGGGCTACAAAATGCCAAGGAGGGTCAACGTTGGAGGGGAGAGGCCTTGGAGGGCCTAACGGCTAAGGGAAAGAGCCCGAAAGGGTTGCCATGGGCCCCACAAGGGCCAAGACCTAGTGTAAGAAGGAGGTCGAGGGTTTGGGGAGGGCCCAAAGGCATACGACCTATAAGGCCTAGAGGCTAAGTTGCACGAAACGGGTACAGGTACGAAACGTGACCCCCCCAAATTTTGGAAACGGGGAAACACAATATATATATATATATATATATATATATATGGACATTTAAGAAATATGTGCAATCATAAAGCATACATGATACCATTTAATTTATTACATTATGATTAAATTGTCCAATGTCAATGCATAAAATATAAGTCTCTAAATTTACGTGACATTTACTCATGAATGATCACATAATGAAAATAGCAGTATCCAAAATTAGCCACGAGAAATTTCTATTTCTTGTCTTGTGCTTGATTGGGAGTCTCCTCCTGCATGGTCGAACGACCTTAGTGCTCTTTATTAAATACAAGTTCCATACCCTAGTACTCTAGGTGCTCTTGATTATTCGAAGTCTCCCCTGCATAGAGGGCTTGGTTCTCTTGATTAAATACAAGTTCAATGCCCTAGTACATGACAAAATGCAATGGAAACATTGCAATCTCCCGAATCCTGAAATCCTGAAAAAATGATAAGTATGCTGGATTTTGAGTGAGACCTAAAATTCTACTTTCTCCATACGAAATCCAATGAGGGCGAAACCACTCTCAAACATCCTGAGTCATTTCATGGTAATGTTAAAGATTTAAGTGAAAGGATGAAAATGAAAGATAAAGGCGAATTGTCAATAAAAGGATGAAAATGAAAGATAAAGGAGAATTGTCACTTTTACTTTAAGAATTTAACATTACCATGAATTGCATATCAACACTAGGGCCATAAGCTTGAACATTAGGCTACCCTACTCAAAAAAAATTGTTTCCAATCTTCAATAGCTCCCTCTATCACTCCTGAATTGGCAAGAGAGCGATAAAAAAAATAAAAAAATAAAAAATAAATAAAACAGCCTGAAACGCATTTCCAAGTCGTATGGTATGCGTTTCAATTTCGTTTCAGTGGGGAAACGACCCCCTGGGCAGCGTTTCCTGCAACATAGCTTAGAGACCTAGAAGGCTTGCCGCAAGCTCTTAGAGGGCTGCGGATAAGATAGAAGAGGGGAAAGGGAGAGGAATGAGGGCCAAGGAGTAGAGGAGAGAGAGCGGAGGAGAGGAGGGATAACAGAGGAATAAGGAGGCTGACAAAGGGGAGACAAAGGATAGAGGAGAGGGCTAAGGGCAAGGGAAGGCCCTCTAGGGCTTCCGACAAGGCCTAGAGGGGAGGCCCAATGCCCTAAGGCCTACGACCAACCTTGAGAAAGGCAAAAAGGATGACTTAGGGGCCTAAATAGCTGATGTTGGCCTTGGAGAGGCCAGATTTAGTCCCGGGAGGGATGAAACTCAAAACTCCAGCTTAAGAAGAAATTTCTCCTTTTTGATCCGAATTTTATTGCAAATTTTCCAATGGCTAGTCTTGCAAAAAATATTAGAGACTAGATCTTATCTTCAAGGGCCTAGATCTAGCTCTATTCCAGCTTCTTCTCTTGACTTCACCTACAAAAAATGAAAATAAAACACTGAAATATAGACAAAATCTCAAAACCCCAAAATGTCAGTTAGCAAAACTAATGTACAAGTTTAAATTACAAATCTATTTACAAATATACAAATATACAAGGGTTTTGAATTTTTTTTTTATGGATATTTTCTTTTATAAAGGGCTAAAAATATTTTAGAAACCTAATGCACACTATAGCCTTAGTGAAGATTAAATCCACCAAATAAATATTTGGGATCCAATCAAAGTTGCTTCTTGCCCACGATTTGTGAACTTGGAGACCAAGGACTGAAGTACCTACAAACACTTTGTATTTATCTCAAGAAAATCCGATAATAATATGGCGAATCAAATCACCTAATATTAGCCCAAAACTATCAATAGAATGATTTTATCTCTATCTAACGAAAAACAGATCTTACCATTTATCAACACAACATAGGAAAACCCGTAGTCAATACATACCACAAATCAATGAACATGAGACACCTTGAATTGCACCCCAAATTCTTTATTATGATAGAAATAAAAGTTCCCAGCGGGACAATAGTGTTACATATATGCTTCAGCAACAATTTCTTAGTCAGAAATCAGATGGCTAGCGGCTCAAACGACTCTCTAATTTATAGGTAAATCCTCCAAGTGGAAAATGATCACTAGTTTGCTTGATCCTTGCCAAAATAATCTCGACCGTCGAAAAATACTTGATCATATTTTAATTTGAGCCGTTGAATTTTTATTTTTGAGGAATTGTTGAATTTATCATTTAATTCCATTTTTATTAGCTCAAAATCTAAGAAACCGGATTCGTCCTTAGGCCCCCTCGTGTCCCGAATCCAGCAAATCAGACATCATTCGATCAGACCCGTGTCCGATCAAGACACGATTGTGTCCGGATCGTGTCCCGATTCGCCAGACACGAATCACGAAAAAGTGACTCCGCACGACGTTAAAAGGTTGGCCATTGTATTTTCATTTTGACATTTCTTCTTGGCTGTGGGTTTGTTGTGGGTGTGTGAGAGTGAGCAAAGGGTGTGGGAGCATTTTCAAGGAGATTCAAGCAACAGGTAAGTGCATCATCTCTCTTTTTTTGCATTTTTATTACAGCGATTTGCATGTGAACTTTTAGAAATTTGTGCATTTTTTGTTTATTTTTTTTACAACATTCATGGTTCAATCAAAGGTAGCAGGGAAGGGGTAAAGGAAGGGGAAGAATGTCCCCATTGGAGATGCCCTTTGTGTTTCAATTTCATCAGGCTCTGCAAGTGTTCCCTCTATTGGAAGTCGAGCTGCAACAACAACTTCAAATGTTCACGGAAGACAACAACCTCAAGATAACAAATATCCATTGTGGAAATATGTCACAAGAGAGCATGGGCCAAGCAACAAGATGAAGTGACAAGGCAATGTTGCTTGGAAATGCAACAATTGCAGCAATCATTTCATGAACACATATTACCGTGTGAAAACTCATTTGTTGGCTTTACCAAGTTGTGGAATTACAACTTGTACATAGGTGTCTTTAGCAAAGAGGAAAGAAATGGAAAGAGAGGCATATGTTGGTGTGGCAAATGTGGTTGCAAAAACTATAAAAAAACAAGAATGATGACCCCCTTCCATTCTTGAGGAAAAACAACAAGAAGTTCCCATTCGAGAGTTCTGGTGGGGGGACAAGGAGCAAAAAGAAAGACAATTGCACTTGGTCCAATGGACAAAATTTTCCAGAAAGAGAAACGGGAAGAGCTTTATCTCACCATTGCCGTTTTTTTCTATCAGAACTTCATATCCTTCAATGTTGCAAGCTCACCTCTATTTATTGAGATGTGCCAAACTCTAACTCAAGGGGCTCCGTCAGGGTATGTGCCTCCTGGGTTAGAGAAGCTTAGAACAACATTGTTGACGAAGGCAAAGAAAGAGGTGGACAAAATGCTTGAGTGTATTAAATAAGCATGGCCAACATCTAGGGTTAGCATTGTTTCTGATGGATGGACACATCCAACACGACACCCACTCATCAACTTCATGGTGTCTTCCTTGAATGGCCCAATTTTCTTGAAATCAATGGATGCACTTGGACAATACAAGGATGCACAATATATGGGTGAGTTGTTTATTAAAGTTGTTGAAGATGTAGGTGTTGATTCTTGTGTGTAAATCATTATAGATAATGCACATGTTTGCAAGGCTGCTGGCATGATTGTGGAAGCTAAATAACCCCAAGTATTTTGGACACCTTGCATTGTCCATTCATTCAACTTATCAATTAAATCTATTGTTTCTGATGTGCTTTGGATTGGAAGCATTATTGAGGGTGCACGACATATCCGCAACTTTGTACAAAACCATACAAATGCGTTGACTATCTACAAGGAGTACACCAATCTATCATTGTTGAAGATTGCGGATACATGGTTTGCCTCTTCATTCATCATGTTGAAGAGGTTGAGGGAGGTCAAGACTGCTCTTGGGGCCATGGTTATTTCAGAATTTTGGTCATTTTAGAGAAAAACAGATCAAACAACCTCAAAAAGAGTGAAGGACACAATGTTAGATGATGCTTGGTGGGAGAGGTTAGATCTACTTATTCAGATCATGGACCCTATGATTTCTTTGCTTCGATTTGCAGATACAGACCAACCCATCCTAGGAGAGGTTTATGAGGGATGGGATTCCATGATTGAGTTTGTGAGGAGCATTATTTTACAGAGAGAGTGCCCCGAGTATGAGACAACACCAGAGGCCTTCTTCACCACCATACACGATATTTTTGTCAGCAAAAGGGACAAGAATTGCACACCATTACATTGTTTGGCCCACTCCTTGAACCCAAAATACGACAACCATGAATGGCTGAATGGTGGACCTTCCCGTAGATTCCCTCCTCACATGGATGGTGAAATCTCACAGGGCAGGAAAGATGCATTCAGGCGGATTTTTCAGGATAGAGCATCCCTTGATGAGGTGGAGGATGCCTTTGCAGAGTTTTCCACTAGCACTGGTCGATTTCCAGGATCTGATGCGGTTAGAGACAAGGAGGCTAAGAAGCCCTATTCTTGGTGGGAAACTCATGGGGAACCAAGCCCTCCTCTACAGCAGGTAGCCATGAGTCTCCTCTCTCAGGTGACTTCATCCTCTTGTTGTGAGAGGAATTGGAGCACATATGGGAATTTGTATAGTGTGAAGAAGAGTAGGCTTTAACAGTCCATGGCAGAGATAATGGTGTCTGTGCACACCAACCTTCGTCTTATTTACAGGTAGAGGGATGAGTGGTTGAAGGGAAAGACAAAGATGTGGGATGTCTTTCCTGATGATATGGGTTTGGACAACAATGTTGAGTTGGCATTGGTCAACTTGGATCCCAATGAGCCAGTGCTAGAGTCTGTCACATTTGATGATGGTGATATTATAGAGGGGTCATCCTCCACACTAGCAGATGCAGAGATGACTTTGGATACAAAAGAAGAGGATGCAGCAAAGGAGAACAATGGTGACCATGATGATGAGTACAGTGATGCTGATTTTGATGATGGGGATTGATGACTCATGAGCTACCTACTGCCTTGAGGCTTGTAGTTGTTTTCATTTTGTATTTGCTATTTCTATTTGCCATTGGCATTGCTACTACCTATGTAATATTGTACACATTTTGATTTTGACGACTTAATGAGAAAACTACAGTATCTTGTCTTTCTCCTATTGGATCATTGATGAATATGTCACAATTGTATTTGTATGCATAATGTTACTTTATATCTTTGTAAAACTTACATCTAGATGAAGATCTATGTTTGAATCAATGAATTTGTATTAATTTGTGTAAGAAATATCATATTTTTAATATATATATATATATATTTAATAAAATAATATATAATGTGTCATGTTTTGGGGGGTCCCCGTGTTCGTGTCCGACACTCCAATCCTTGTGTCTCGTGTCCCCGTGTCAGGTGACTTAGCTCAAAATTAATTCTTTTGAGCTAATTTCCTCAAAAATTTGACTTTGACTTAACCACCAAGGTCCAAGGTTCCAATTTTTCTTGAAATATCCTATATTCCGTTGGTAGAGGACCATCAAAAATTAATTCTTTTAAGATCGATGAATTTTTCCACTCAAAGAATTATTTTTCTTAAGACATTTTAATTAGATTCTAATTAATTAATTTTTTGGCTTAGGATTTATTTAATTTTTTGCTAGAAAAATTAGTTAATTGACATTTGAGGGGTTTTAATGTTTTTTCCACCCTCTAATATTTTAACCATGGTGTCTAAGTATGAGGGATCATGCATTAAAATATTTTTTACATAATATTTACAATTTCAACCCTCAAAGGAGGGATACCCGTTCGGCTTAGACCCTCAAAATACATACCCAATCTACGACACAACATGATCTAGTAGACCAAGTGATTTGTAATAAAATAATTTAGCCAACTAGCTTAAATTATTTCCAAATCACTTTTACGTAAGACTCGACTAGAACACGAGGACTCACCTAAGACTTTGACGAAGAATTTCACCCTAGCTTTGGGGTGAGGTTGGAAGGAAAAACTCGGTCGACCATCCGTGTTCAGAAACACAAATGAGTTAGTGAGACGAAAAACCTTCTAGGATGAAACCCTTGCCAAAATAATAGGCTTATCTAGTTTGTTACATACATTCAAGGTCTTACTAGCATCATTTACATTACATAACTTGCAGGATATGATGTGATTAGAGATAGGGGGGCTAAGAAGCCCTATTCTTGGTGGGAAACTCCTGGGGCAATAAGACTTCTTTTACAACAGTTAGCCATGTTCTCCTCTCTCAGGTGACTTCATCATCTTGTGTGAGAGGAATTGGAGCACATATGGGAATTTGTAGAGTGTAAAGAAGAACAAGCTTGAGTAGTCCAGGGCAGAGACAATGGTGTATGTGGACACTAACCTTCGTCTTATTTACATGCAGAGGGATGAGTGGTTGAAGGTAAAGACAGAGATGTGGGATGCCTTTCCTGATGATATGGGTTTGGACAACAGTGTTGAGTTGGCATTCACCAACTTGGATCTCAATGAGCCAATGTTAGAGCCTTTCACATTTGATAATGGTGATACTGTAGAGGGGTCATCCTCCACACCAACAAATGTAGAGATGACTTTGGATATAGAGGAGGAGGATGCAGTAGAGGAGAGCAGTGGTGACCATGATGATGAGTACAGTGATGCTGATTTTGATGATGAGGATTGATGACTCATGAACTACATACTGCCTTGAGGTTTGTAGTTGTTTTCATTTTGTATTTTGTATTTCTATTTGTCATTGGGATTGCTAATACCTATGTAACACTGTACACATTTTGATTTTGATTACTTAATGAGAAAACTACAATATCTTGTCTTTCTCCTATTGGATCATTGATGAATATGTCACAATTGTATTTGTATGCATAATGTTACTTTGTATCTTTGTAAAACTTAAATCTAGATGAAGATCTATGTTTGAATCAATGAATTTGTGTAAGAAATATCTATTTTTTAATATATATATATATATATATATATTTATTTATTTTAATAAAATAATATATAACGTGTCCTAACATGTCATGTTCTGGGGGGTCACCATGTCCGTGTGCGATACTCGAATCCTTGTGTCCCATGTCCTCGTGTCAGGTGACTTAACTCAAAATTAATTATTTTGAACTAATTTCCTCAAAAAATTGACTTTGAATTAACCACCAAGGTCCAAGGGTCCAATCTTCTTGAAATATCCAATATTCCCTTGGTGGAGGACCTTTAAAAATTAATTCTTTTAAGACCCACGAATTTTTCCACTCGAAGAATTAATTTTCTTAAGACATTTTAATTTCACTGTAATTAATTAATTTTTTGGCTTAGTATTTATTTAATTTTTTGCTAGAAAAATTAATTAATTGACGTTTGAGGGGAATTAATGTTTTTTCCACCCTATAATATTTTAACCATGGTGTCTAAGTATGAGGGACCATGCATTTAACTTATTTTTACACAATATTTTCAATTTCAACTCTCAAAGGAGGAATGACTGAGACCTTCAAAATACATATCTAATTTGTGACACAACATGATCTAGTAGACCAAGTGATTTGTAATAAAATAAGTTAGCCAGCTAGCTTAAATTATTTCGAAATAACTTTTACATAAGACTCTACTAGAACAGTAGTGTAATATCCCCAAATGGGAAAATGACAATAATACAAGCAAAATAGACTAAAATTTACTGCAACAAGGAAAATACCATTAAAACACAGAATTTGGAGCCAAAATCATTGTTGAGCCATTTTATTAATATGCTGGGAAAGAGTACAAATGAGGTGCTGAACAGATTGCACAACTCAAAACTAAAAAAACTCATGCTGGAAAATGCTTTGCGTGGCTCAATGACTGTGCTGCCTAGCCCATAAAATGTTATTGTTGGTCTCAATGAAATGCTGCTATGGCCTGCTACTCTGCTTAGAAAATTCCAAGGTTTTAACCACAGACTCTACTCAAGAAACCCACAATAACCCGCGAAGAAATTGGCCTGATATTGACTTTGGAATTTTAGCCCAATTTTCCCTTAGCTCCTCTCGCTGCTGGATGAGTTAGGATCTTTGTTTGACACCTCAAACCTGCTCAGAAAATTTTGCCAAATTAATCTTGGCTTCTCCTCAATAAACCCATAAAGGGTTCCTCCTAGTTTTGACCTCGGAAATTGGCCCTCTTGGGCTTGGCTCACCGAACTGCTGGTATATGTCTCCAAAATACTACCAAATTCCCTGGTAGGAGGTGGCTAGCCTCCCCTCCAAATCTTCCGGCTAAACTCCTCTTCTCTCCCACACTCCCAACACTTCCTCTAGACTGCACTGCACAATTGTTGCGTAGTCTCTGCTGCCTCTACGCAGTCTTGAAGGGACTACACACTCTTGCTGCTGTTGCTGCTATGTCAAATCCTCACCAAACTTGTGGAACTACTCTCCTGAGCGGGCACTCGAAGTCCCCCGAGGTAAAGGTTGAAATCTCCGCTTGAAGATCTCATGCTAAACAGCACGACAGACTTGGCACCCGACACAAGCGTGCTATGTCAAGATGACACTCAAAATAGAAGATGAATGGATGATGAAATGAGCTTCCCTCACTTTCTTTTATCAATTGAGCCCGCAACGTTCCCTTGGGCCCACCATGGACTGCGCAGTCCCCTCATCCAACCACTAGCTGCGTTGTCCCCATAGAGCCTTTCTCACGCTGCAACCTAGGGAGCTGCCTCCAAATCAAATGCTGGCCACATGGACCCCACTAAGGCTGCAATTTTTCCTTGTGAACTATAGGAGTAGGTTGCAATTTTTCCCTTAATTATTAATTGTGGGTCCCAACCCACCTTATTTCTGCTTGACATTAGAAACATCAAAATTTATCAAAGATTAATATTCTAATTAGCAGAATTGCTAATTGGGGATATTACAGTCCTCCCCGCCAAAAATTGCTTGTCCTCAAGCAATGCCTGAACAAGCATCCTCTCTAGCTGACGCTCCCCACTGTCACTGCAAAAATGTGCCAAGGTCCTAGATGCGCTACTAAATTATCCCTGACCTCTGCATCTCCCGGATATGAAGGGATCCCTCAATACCCGAATCCCAAGCCATCATGTCCAACATGAAGCTCCCCCTATTCCACTCCCCATCCTGCCAGGAACAAGTAGCAAAAGCCCTCCGAACACTGTCAGTGAGTAGGGAATCGTGATAATATGGCACTATGCCCAACTCCTCATGAAGTTTCCATACCAAGTAGTCCATCCCATGCACTCCAAGAGGAATCTCTCGAGATATCGCCTAATCCCTACGGAGATAGCGTCTCGCTCACATGAGCCCCTCCTGCTATCATCCCGTTGACCAACCTGCCATACTAATGAAGTCCCCCACTCCATCAGTGACTCGCTAAAGCCCAATGGAAGATCTACATGATCTCCCCATGTAGTATACAACTCATCCCTAGAGGTTATCGTGCTATGTAGAGCTACAATGCTCGGGTCCCCTGCTAATCTCAGAGAGGTGCCACCATGCTGACTCTGCGCTACTCTAACTATGAGATACTCCCCATTGTAGGCAAACTATATCCCTCTCTCCTGGGGCCTTGTGGCGAAAAATCTGTCAAGGCCAAGCACATCCTGCTCGGGCATCTCCATGATGCTGATATCTAACCCTCCACTTCTGATCGTGACCCTAAGCAACAACATGATAAGTCTGCTTCGCCATGCAGTGGAGGTCTCAATGCTCCCCCACGTGTCAAACCCAAGGTGGACTGGATCACCCTCTACCATGTCCCTGCTCATCACAAAGTAGAGTGATCCACCTACCCAACAGATCCCTGGATCCCCCAACCATACTGGGAAGCTCACAACTCCCACTCCTCACGGGATGTTGTTGCGTAGCGCTACTACCTTCTAGAATCCATCTGGTCCTCATCACAGACCCCTGCATGTATCCCGTGGGTGCACCCCAAGTATTAGGAGTCTGTCCCATGCATGCGTACTTGCCCTTCTCCTGCCAGACCACGTAGTGAAATCCACTATCCTATCTCCTGTTGATACACCTGGATACTACTCGGAGTTTGGGTACCCTCCTATAGACGAAGTCTACCATCCACTATCCCTCAAACGTGAGCCCAGGGGTGGAACATATGCTACCTTGGCAATCAACCATGCCATCCCTAAGCCTGAACCCGTCAACTAGTGCACCTACCAAGTGTCTCAACTAGAGAGTCTCCTCCTAGCTCATGACACACTGTATCTCACCCAACTGACTAGGGTGAGCCTCCCATGCCCTGCTGCCTGAATGGAGAGTGTCAAGGGGCACCAACCAAACACTCCGCGACCATAAGCAACACTGGAGGATGATGGGTGGGTATGTCCCAAAGAGTATGATCAAGAGTCTACATGAATGCTCAATAGTAATCCTTCGGACGACAATCTCTCTACCTCAGATCCGCTGATAACACCCTCGTAGCTTTGTCTTCGCTAAACGTGGTGTCTCTAGATTCTCAACAAGATCCTCATTGATCCTAGGTGAGCTGCATCCCATGGTACACCTAATGCCCCTGTCCATAAGTCCCCTCGGAGGCAACGCTCCAAAAGCCCGCTGCGTCGCATCATGTGTCACGGCATACCACCAAGTGTCTCCGCACTCCTCGACATGCCACTGTATGCTGCAACTTGTCCCTGTACAACACCGAATACCCCCGGTTACGGCTATACCATCCTGTATTGTCATGTATCCCTCCACATAACACTGGACCCTATGACATAACTCTGTGTAGTCTCGTGTTTCAGTGCCTACTGTCGTACCACCCTGTAACATATAGTATCCTACATGGGTCAAAATATCCACCACTCTGCTAGTAAACCCTCCACGAAGTGGGCTACATCTCCCCATCTGCTTTGAAGGATTGGAGTGGCCCGACTCCTCACATGCCAACGACAATGACATCACTACTCCTATCCTCCATAGCTCAAATGTCCCATATACCCATGAGAGAGCACCCTCTCTACGTAATGCCCTGTCTGGTGGCCTACCGATGCCACCTCCTCCTACCAGCTCCTACCAAAGTAGGCTAATCACCCTGTGACTCGACGCACAGTCGATATGCTGAGATAGCTCCTGAAAAGTGTGTTCCCCCCTGTCGAGCCATTCTGTCACTAGGGATGTCCGGGGCTCTAATAGAGATCTGAAAATGTGTGTGCGCCCAAACATCAAACCCATCGTGCAACTACTACCATCACCCACTGACTCTATGATGTGATGGGAAATCCCACCTGGATCCCAACAACAATCTGGCCCTCGTATCCCTCTGGTAATCCATGGACTCTGCTGAAATGTGGCCATGGATGTATCCAACTGCCTAGCCTGCTCTATGGAGTACCAACTCAGTACCTCTTGCCATCCAACCTCGAGAGAGGAATCGAATGCAAGAATCCCCGCACATAGAACAATCCCTCCATCCTGCGAGTGTTGCACCTTGAGCAACTCATGTCGCCTCATCTCACCATCATGGTCAACACCCAAAATCTGTCGAGGTAACTCTGCCTTTCCCTCTCCACTGTGCAGAGGCAACCTACTAGTGCTACAAGTCCCATTTATGTATGTCTGAAGAGGGCTGCTCTGATGCCCTAATGTGCACTCTAGTTGGACCATTAGGGAATCCAATTGCCCCCCAACGTGAGTTAGTTTGGCTGCTGACTCCACACAAATTGCTCTCATGACCTTCAACACCTCGTTCTATTGCAGAATAACCTCTCGCACTGTCGTGTCCTTCTTCTTCAATGCAAGAAGGTCTGCCTGGAACTGATGAAACTACTGTGGGCGACCATCACCTAATGCCATTGTATCCCTTGGCACCTCATCAATGGATGGCCCTATGGGTGTATGCTCTACTCTCTCCTCTAAGATGTCAATCAAAGCGGTCAAAGGAGTCTCCAACAAGGGTGACTTTTGCGTCACACTAGGTGTATCTACGAGCTCCCCACAATCTTGTGTGTCGCCATTCTCCAAGTGCGAGGTAGCCATTTTGATGGCTTCCCCCTCTTCATCTGGTTAAGCTGGAAAGAGGTATCCAACTTTTTCACCCGAGCTGGAGTCGTGCAATTGGTGGATCTGTCATACATGGGAAAAGGTATCCTCCCAATGGTACATTGCAACTCTGAACTTTGCATGCTAGACCCCCCTCTATTCCTGCTTTTCTCGTCCTATTTGAGCTGGCAATAATCTCTAAAGGACAAAGCTGCTCTGAAGTTTTCCCCCATGGACTGCCATTCTCATAAATAATCTCCCATGGGTATTTGATCATCCCGCCTACCTTGCTCACTCGGTACTGAAGGTAAAAATGTAGGCAACGTGGTCTTGGTTGGCCTACTGAAGGCTGGTGGGTGAGTGGCTAGTGAAGGGTGGTCACACTGTTGTGAGACCCCTGAAGTCTCCCCAATTAGGAAATCATGATGGATGCTCTTATCCCTATTCTGTTGCTTGAGTCCCTCCAACATCCCCTTTTGCCCTATGGCTACATCATTCAGGGCCCTTAAGAGGCTACCAAATGTTGCTTCCCCCTTACTCCTTAACTCCCCCATATTTGCCACCTCTACTGCCTTTGAGGGCTAATGTTCTGCCTACCCTCCTCGTTCATAGGAAAAGATCCCCACGATTGAGCCAAGAATGAAGCTCTGATACCACTGTAATATCCCCAAATGGGAAAATGACAGTAATATAAGCAAAATAGACTAAAAATTACAACAACATTTTATTAATATGTCGGGAAAGAGTACAAATGAGGTGCTGAAAAGATTGCACCTGGGCCTGCTCAAGGCATGCTAAAGGATAACTCAAACCCAAACAAAACTACTGCTGGAAACTGCTCTGCATGGCTCAATGACTGCACTGCCTAGCCTAGAAAATGCTGCTGCTGCTCCCAATGAAAAGCTGTTAGGACCTATTACGCTGCTTGGAAAATTCCAAGATTTTAACCACAGACTCTGCTCAAGAAACCCACAATAACCCGCAGAGGAATTGGCTTGATATTGACTTCAGAATTTTAGCCCAATTTTCCCTTAGCTCCTTTAGCTACTAGCTGAGTTAGGATCTCTGTTTGACACCTCAAACCTGCCCAAAAAAAATTCTCAAGTTAATGTTGGCTTCTCAATAAACCCAGAAAGGGTTCATCCTAGTTTGACCTCGGAAATTGGCCCTCTTGGGCTGGCTCACCCAACTGTTGGGAAATTCGACTCCTAGCCGGAACTGCTTGTAGATGTCTCAATTGTATTTGTATGCATAATGTTACTTTGTATCTTTGTAAAACTTACATCTAGATGAAGATCTATGTTTGAATCAATGAATTTGTGTAAGAAATATCTAATTTTTAATATATTATATATATAAAATAATATATAACGTGTTCTGTTCCGGGGGCTCACCGTGTGTGTGTCTGACACTCGAATCATCGTGTCCTTCGTGTCTCGTGTCAGGTGACTTAGTTCAAAATTAATTATTTTGAGATAATTTCCTCAAAAAAATGACTTTGACTTAACCACCAAGGTCCAAGGGTCTAATTTTTCTTGAAATATCTAATATTCCCTTGGTGGAGGACCTTCAAAATAAATTCTTTTAAGACCCACAAATTTTTCCACTCGAAGAATTAATTTTCTTAAGACATTTTGATTTGACTCTAATTAATTAATTTTTTGGCTTAGATTTATTTAATTTTTTGCCAAAAAAATTAATTAATTGACATTTGAGGGGATTTAATGTTTTTTCCAACCTCTAATATTTTAACCATGGTGTCTAAGTATGAGTGACCATGCATTAAAATATTTATTACATAATATTTATAGTTTCAACCCTCAAAGCGGGAATACCCTTCGACTTAGACCCTCAAAAATTAAAATACTTACCCAATATGTGACACAACATGATCTAGTAGACCAAGCGATTTGGAATAAATTAATTTAACCAACTATCTTAAATTATTCCCAAATCACTTTTACATAAGACTCGACTAGAACACTAGGACTCACCTAAGACTTTGACGAAGAATTCCACCTTAGCTTTGGGGTGAGGTTGGAGGGCAAAACTCTGCCGACCATCCGTGTTTAGAAACACAAATGAGTTAGTGAGACGAAATACCTCCTAGGATGAAACTCTTGCATAAATAATAGGCTTATCTAGGTTGTTACATACATTCTGTTGAATTGGGGTAGCATCAGATGTGCTCTAAGTCTCAAATTTTGAGGAGACTTTGACACATGTATTCTAAATAGCCCAGAAAGCGTTTGGTGAAATTCCTCTTGGATTGTATTCTATAGAAATAATTAATTATTTTTAAAGGGACCCTAAGTCAAAACCTAGGAAATTAAAATAATTAAAGTGTATTAATAGAATATGAGTGAAAATGATCTAGAATAAATGGATCAAGTCAAAAGTTAATCTTAGCCATTGATTAGAGATCTAATCTGGGCCGTTGAATCCTCAACGAGAAGATTATAAAAATGACTTGAAGGGTCATTTGGAAAATACATTCGTGGAGACACAGAGGATCTAAAGATCGAATTTTTCTGACGGAGCAAGTGCTCAGACGAAAATCAGATCTAAGTGATCGTTGATTGCCGTGAAGGGAAATATTTTCGATTTGAAGGTTTCCTTAGCCGGAGAGTACATAGTAGGAGAGACAGAGAGAGCCACAACTTCAGCGCAGAGCTAGTGATACAATGCCTACACAATCACTATGCATAGGCAGAGGGAGAATCGTTTTCCTGCAGAGGAGACAGTGCAGAGCCAGTGTCAGACCCTGGAGAGATTTTCTAGAGGATCAATTTCCAGCCAACAATGAGACCAACGCAGAGGTAGATGGACAACCGAGTTCTGATGCAGTCACTGCGCAGAGGAAACGCAGGGTAGTCCAGCCTTGGTGCAGATCAGTGCTAGTTTTCCCGTGGAGGAGTGACGTTTGTCTCATGAGATCTCTTTTGTCAGTTTTGTTGTATGATTTGACAGTCTCATCAATCATAGATTTGTACTCAGAATTCACTGTATAATAATATAAACCCTCAGATATGCTGCATCGGTTTTCTTGCTTTGGGTTTACCAGGGAGATTAGTCCAAAAACAATTGTGTCGGATGGTTATGTGATCTATGTGTGTTCAAGTTTGTTTTCGCACTTGTATTTCTTCTGTAGTTTAATTGTGTAGGCTGTAGTGAATGGATTTCAATATTTGCTTGTAGATCATAGTAAATAATATGTTAAGTAAAATAATGAATAGAAGACTTTCCATCAGTTGCTGCAGTAGGATTCCATGTAACACGAATTTTCACATGGTATCAGAGATTGTTTAAGCCGAGTGTAGGCAAGACAAGGAACAAATCCAACAAATCTAGCGTTGAAGCAGCAACTGGGGATGAAAGAGTTGCGTAAGAAAAAAAATCAATTTCCCAGTGAAGTGCACAGTCCAAGCCAAAAGGGCTAGATTAGCAAGGAAAATCTCTCTCTGAGTGAGCCGCTAGAGAGGTAGGATTGTTCCAGATTGTTGTTTGTCCAAGGCAGAGGGAGTAGCGCAACAAATCTACGCAAATCTGTAGCTGGAGGGACGTAATTGACTGCACAATAGTGATTGTTAGTGTAGAGCTTCAAGAAGCCTAGCAGAAACACATATTTGGGGATTTTCTGACCTCAGTGAGTTTCTGGCTTGAGAAACTTTGATTCCCTAAGCAGTAGCAACAGTTTTTGTGGCTTGCTCCATCAGGAGTGCGTAAAGCCAGCTGCGCAGAGGGTGAGAGGCAGCAGATCGACAATAGTTGGGTGAGATGGCCACCAACGGATTGCGTGACTAGGACTAGTTGGAGGGTGCGTCCATCTATGTAATATGGAAGGCAAGGATCTCCTTCCTTATAGATGAGCATGACCTCAAGCACTTTATCGATAGTGCTCAGGCTGAACCAGTGGATGTAGCACCATTATGAGCCTTCAAGAAGAAAATGGCTAAAGCCAAGTAGATGATCCTCGATGGAGTGAGGGATCACGTCGTTTCACACATCTCAGCCAAAGGAACAACTAAAGAGATGTGGGTTGCATTGGCAACGCTGTATGAGGGGTATTCCGAGCAGCGAAAGATGTTTCTGGAGGAGAAAATGCAGACCACCAGGATGCAGAAGGGAGAGGGTACTGATCCATTCCTGTCTAGACTTCATGAAAACCGAGATTAGTTGGCACCCGTAGGAGCAGCTCCTAAGGCCGCAAAGATGGTCGGATTGACCCTCAACTCAGTGTCCGAGGATTACCAAGTATTTGTCCAGAGCATCTTGGGTAGAGAAAACTTGTCGGACTTGGAGCAAATGTGGGTAGCGCTTCAGCAAGAAGAGATGCAGAGAGACTTACTCAAGTGTGAACTTGAGGGCAGCAGCAACAGTGGTTTGAAGATCAAGAAGGAGGAGGAAGAGAATGTAGCCCTTGCATCAAAGGGGTAGCAACAGCAGTGAAGGAGGAAGAAGGATCTGTCAAAGATAAAATGTTTCTGGTGTGGCGATATGGGGCATTACGCCACACAGTGTCCTCTCAAGAAGAAGGACAAGGATGAGAAACATGATCCTTAGGTCAGAGCAGCAAAGATAGAGGAGGAGTTTGCGATGATTGCTCATATACCTCCAAGAGGGAGGTGGGCTGATTTGGAGTTGTAGACCTAGAGATCTACAAGATGGGCAGGATCCTTGAGGAGTCCACCTCTCGGATCATCACCTTGCTACGGGAGCCCAAAATAGTAGTAGCAGGATGGACTAGTGCCAGTTGGTGCAGAGGAGTGCTGAAGTGACAACGCAGTGATTAGCAGCACCAGAGTCTGAGCAGCGTAGAGGGACGCAGTGCAGAGCAGTAATAGCTTCAGAGAGGCAATGCAGAGGCTAGCAACAGTTAGATCTTTATCACCGAGATGCAATATACTTGTCCAATTTTGGATGTTTTTTTTTTCTTTTTTATTCAGTTGCAGAAAGCAATTGTGTTGCAGTGCAATAGCAGTTGGCAGTCACAGAGTCAGCAGTAGCACGAATGCAGAATTCCGAAGGAGTTGTAGTACGAATGTAGTGGTTGATAGTGGCAGTGTTAACAACAGTACAGATGCAACATTTGCGTAGAGTTGGTGGACAGCGTCAGCAGCGCAGAGGGAAATGCTTCAGAGTCAAAACAATATGCAGCCTAAGAAACCAAATTCGTTGTTATAGGGCCATGTGTCCCGAATCCGTCGAATCAGACACGATTCGCATAGATTCGTGTCCGATGGATCGAATCCGATCGTGTCCGTACATGACACGATCATGTTGATTTTTGGGTAGCATCAGATGTGCTCTAGCTCCGAAACTTTCTGGAGGGGCTAGAACACATGAGATCTCCAAGACCCAGAAATTGTTTGGAGAATTTCCACCTAGAGCTTAAGTTATTCAAATAATTAATTATTTTAAATGGAACCTAAGTTAAAACTTAGGGAATTTAAATAATTAAAGTGAATTAATTTAACATGTGGGTGAGAATGTTCTAAGTGATGAAGATCAAGTCTTTTCTAATCTTAGCCGTCGGTTAGAGATTAGATCACAACCGTTGATTCATCAACAGGAAAAGTATAAAGGAAGGCTTGAGGGTCAGTTGGAGAACACACATAGAGAGAGCAGCACTCGAGCTAAGCCAACGTGGTTTGCTCAGAATTTCAGAGTGAGCTTGCAATGCAGAGAGGGGCAGTTCGGCAGTGGGACTTTAATCCAAGGGTGAGAATACAATTGCAGAGAGGCAAAGCAGCACTAGGAGAGACAACGCAACATCTGAGAGGGTGACGCAGTCACTCAAGCAGCTGCGCTAGGGTTTCTGTGGGGCAGATCGGGCAGAAATTCAGCAAATCGATTATTGAGCCAGGAAGGCTCACAAGGAGGGTGACACAACCACTAGAGGAGGTGACGCAGTCTCAGTGCAGAGCTTGCTGTAGGCACACTGCGGACAATGCAGTCACCTGTGGGGTTTCTTCATTCTGCTGCTGGATCAACCGAAATTTCTAACTCCGGATACAGGTAATTCTGCCGGGATTTTCTCTGTTGGGTGAGCTGAATTTGGCACCCTAGATTGTATTCAAAAATATGCTTAATAATTAAACCCTCTACTGCTGCACCGGTTTTCTCGCATTGGGTTTTTCCGGGGACATTTGTCCAAAAATAAGTGTCTTTTGTCTAAATGCTTCATTTATTTTTTAATACTTGATCTGTATAGTTTTATAGGCTGTAGTGTATTTACATTACTATTTTCTTGATGTTTTCAAAACATAACTTATTATATTAATGAAAACAAGTAGGTAATGTAAATCAGATTTTTGCAGTAGGATTTCTATAACTTAGATTCAGAATTTTTCATAGATCGTGTCCTATACAGACACGATCGTGCCCCGATCCGCTGGACACGACCCACGCTAAAAAGCGTCCAATGGGTTATAAAACACCGATTTGGCATCATTTCTTTTACATTGTGTTTGGTTTGAGTGAAAAGAGGACCAAGGACCAAGGACCAAGGAGGAGCAAGGAGCAAGGGAGCGTTTTCAAGGAGATTCAAGAAACAGGTAAGTGCATTGTCTCTCTATTTTTTTGCATTTGGTTTGCATGTGCATTTGTTTTACAAATTTGGGCATTTTTTGTTTATTTTTTACAACATTCATGGTTCAATCAAGGGCAGTAAGGAAGGGGCAAAGGAAGGGGAAAAATGTCCCCATTAGAGATGCCCCTCCTGTTCCTATTTCATCAGGGTCTGCAAGTGTTCTATCTATTGGAAGTGGGATTGCAACAACAGCTTCAAATGTTGAGGGAAGACAACAAGCTCAAGACCATAAATATCCATTGTGGAAATATGTCACAAGAGAGGCAAGGCCAAGCAACAAGATGAAGAGAGGAGGCAATGTTGCTTGGAAATGCATTTATTGCCACAACCATTTCATGAGCACATATTACCATGTGAAAGCTCATTTGTTGGCTTTACAAGTTGTGGAATTTCAGCTTGTACACAGGTCTCTTTAGCAAAGAGGAAGGAAATGGAAAGAGAGGCATTTGTTGGTGTGGCAAATGTGGCTGCAAAAACGAAACAAAAAAGAAAGGATGACCCCCTTTCATTCTTGAGGGAAAGCAGCAGCAATTTCCCATTTGAGAGTTCTAGTGGGAGACAAGCAACAAAAAGAAAGGCAACTGCACTTGGTCCAATGGACAAGATTTTCCAGAAAGAGAAGTGGGAAGAGCTTTGTAGTATTCCTAATAGGAAATAGACAGCAATACAAAGCAACATAAACAAAAACTACAGCATATAGAGACACACATAGGAAACATTGCAAATAAACTAGAACAACTAAGCCATTTTATTAAATTTCTGAAATGAGGAACATATACAAAGTGTGCTCCGAATGATAGCACCTTGGCTTGCTCAAGGCAGGCTAAAATGATCACTCCCTCCTCTATCAGAATATCTGCTCAATCTCTGCTTTGCGATGCTCCTCCTCTACGCAGTCTTGCTGGAAAATACTGCTGCTGGCTGGAAAGGGACTGCAAGATGGGGCTGCTATGTTGCTTGGAAAATTATGAAACTCGGACACCAACTTCTCCTCCAAAAGCCTAGAATAACCCACGAAGGAATTTCGGAAAGGATGACCCCGGAAATTCACCCTCTAGGGATGGCTACGCTCTCCTGCTGGGTACGATGACCTCTGTGATGAGAACACTGAAAGAAAGGCCTCCAATTCTCTGAAGAACTCAACTATGGAAGAGTTGATCCCCTCACAATCTCTCAGATTGAAATCTCATGAAGTTCTCCTCCTCGGAGCTGCTCTTCTCTATGACTGTGTAATCCCCTTGGAAGACTGCGTTGCCCTGGAAGTGACTGCGTAATCCTGTGGCTGAAATGATGATGCTGCTCTCCAAAAACTGGTGGAATGGCTCCCCTCCTGAGCGGGCACTCGAAGTCCCCCGAGGACGAGGTTGGGATCTTCGCTCGGAGACACCTTGGGCTAAACAGCACTACAGACTCAGCTATACAGCTTGAGCGTGCTCTAGTCTTGACAAACAGAAAATCATAAGATGCAAGAATGAATGTGAAAGGTTGCCTTCCTCTCCTTTTATGCTTGTGAAACCCTAAATTACCTTGGGCCCACCTATGTTGCGCTGCCCCTCTGAGCCATGTTGTCCCTTGCTGCGTTGTGCTGCCTCTCCCACGCTATCACTGTGCTACCTGGTCGCACGCTACCACTGCGTTGTCCTAAGTGCCTCCTCTCCTTCGTTGTCACTTAGCCTCATGGGCCCCACTTCACCTTATAATTAATCTGCCTACTGACTTTAGGAAAGTGCTTTTATTATAATGTTTATTCATGGGTCCCCTCACCCCTTTATTTCCTGTTAAACTTAAGAAAAGCAAAAATTAATCAAAAATCAATATTCCAATTAGCTATCTGCTAATTGGGAATATTACAGTCCTTCCTACCAAAATGTTGCTTGTCCTCAAGTAACTGCAAGGATGGATGCTATAGATCTTCTCCCCCTCCCAAGTGGCATCCTCATCTGGAAGGTTCCTCCACCTTATCAGATATTCCTTGACTATCCTACTCCTCAGCTATCTCTCCCGAGTGTCTAGAATGGCTTCTGGTTGTAACACCAAATGCCCCTCATCATCTTTTGGCGGGAGCTCCATAGTGGCAGTCACTTGCTGTCCTAGAGCTTTCTTCAAGCATGAGACATGGAAAATGTTATGGATTCAACTCCCTCCTGGTAGCTCTAGCTCATATGCCACCTCACCAACTCGTCGAATCACCCTATATGGCCCATAGAAGCGAGGTTTGAGCTTCTCTGCTCCCTTATGTTTCAACGTGGACTGTTTCTATGGCTGAAGGCGGAGGTAAACCAAGTCATCTACCTCAAACTGTCTCTCTACGCGGCCTTTGTCTGCATACATATTTTGCTGGTTCTGCGCTGTGGCCAAGTTATCCTTGAGAGCTCGGAGGATGTCTTAGCTCTCTTGGATCCAATATTTGGCCCGTGGGGCCTTGCTGTCTCCAAACATAACATCAACAAAAGTTAGAGTACGATATCCATACAAAGCATAAAACTGCAACATATCGATCGACATATGGAATGTCGTGTTGTAGCAATATTCCCCCAAGTGGAGCCAATGCAACCACGCCTTCTGCTGTCCCGAGACATAGTTTCGTAAGTAGCCCTCTAGCCACTTGTTCACTATCTCTGTCTGTCCATCCGTTTGTGGGTGATAACTGGTATTGGGTGTCAACTCGGTACCCACCAAACGAAACAACTCCTACCAAAATCTGCCCATGAACCGGCTGTCCCTATCACTGACTATGGTCTTTGGGAGACCATGGAGCCCGAAAACATCCCTGAAGAACAACTCGGCCACCTATGAAGTTGAGTATCGCGCGGAGATGGCGAAAACATGTGCATACTTTGTCAGTCGATCCACGACTACAAAGATGCAGTCCTTGCCCTACACCATGGGCAACCCTGTGATGAAATCCATGGAGATGCTCTCCCATTTCCCCCCCCGGAATGGGGAGCGGTTGTAGCAAACCTACGGGATGACTCAACTCCCCTTTGTTCCTCTGGCAAACCTCGAACTCCCTGACATTCCAGAGTACGTCTTCCTTGAGGACTCTCCATGAGAACCTCTCCTGAATGGCCCTGTAAGTCTTGGTGAACCCTTGATGACCTGAAAGTGGTGAGTCATGGGCCGCACACAAGATCTTCTTCCTGAGCTGGGAGCTACCCGTCAGATAAACCCTGTCCCAGTAATAGATGACCTCATCCATTACCCGATACCTATCATATGTCACTTGTCCCTCCAGTATCTCACAAGCAAAACGGTCCTTGGAATACTCCACCAACAACTGGGCTCTCCAATCTGCATCAAGACTCATCAAGGACAACGCTGCTGGCCTCCGTGACAAGGCATCTGTCACTACATTGTTCTTCCCCTTGACATACTCGATGTCAAAGTCGTAGGCCTAGATTTTGCTAACCCACTTTTGCTGCCTCTCCTGCAATTGTTTCTGCTCAAGGAAAAACCGGACACTGTTGTGGTGAGTCCTCACCCGAAATCTGTTACCCACCAGGTACTGTCGAAACTTGACCAACGCATGCATGATGGTCGGCATCTCTTTGTCATATATCAAGTATGGCCTCTCATGCGACAACAATGTTTGACTCTCAAAAGCGATAGTATGGCCTCCCTGCATCAAAACTTCTCCTACCCCCTCTCCTGAAGCATCAGATTCCAGCACAAAGGGCTGCGTGAAATCCGACAATGCCAAAACTGGACAGCTGCTCATCACCTCCTTGAACCTGTCAAAGGCCCTCTAAGCAGCATCAGTCCACCCGAAAGCCCCCTTCTTGGTGAGGTCCGTGAGGGGTGCTGCAAGCTGTGAAAACCCCTTGAAAAACTTTCGGTAGTAGGTGCAGATGCCTACAAACCCCTGAAGTTCTGTCACATTCTTCAGTGTCAACCAATCCCGGATAGCCCGGATCTTCTCCTCATGGACTCTTACCCTGTCCACTCCGATAATATGCCCCAAGTAGAGCATTTCTGTAAGCCCAAACTCGTATTTGGATAGTTTAGCATAGAAATGTTGCTCTTCCAAAATACGCAGTACAACCTCAATATGTTGCAAGTGCTCTTCCCATGTGCAGCTATAGATGAGAATGTCATCGAAGAATACTAGCACAAACTTTCTCAGCTGACCACGGAAAATGTGGTTAATACAAGACTGGAATGTGGCTAGAGCATTCGTCAACCCAAAGGGCATCACGAAGAACTCAAAGTGGCCATAGTGGCATTTGAACGCAGTCTTGGGGACATCCTGGTCCCTCACCTTGATCTGATGGTACCCCGACCTTAGATCTATCTTCGAGAAGAACTTCCCTCCCCTCAACTCATCAATCATGGGGATGGGGTAACGGTTCTTCATGGTTTTCTTGTTGAGTGCCCTGTAATCGATGCACATTAGCAATGTGCCATCCTTCTTCTTCACCAAGACCACAGAAGAAGCAAAGGGACTAATACGGGGCCTGATGTGCCCCAATGCCAAGAGCTCATGTATGGCCCGTTCAATCTCATCCCTGTAGGCTTTGGGGTGCCTATAGGGGGTGGTAATCACTGCCTGGATCCCCTGCTCCAACTCAATAGTAAGCTCAAATCCCTTGTCCGATGGCTGTCTTGGTGGTATGTCCTTGAAAACCGTAGCGTAGCGGTCTAATATAGACTATACATCGAGATGCACTGGTTGCCCTGTCGCTCCTGCCTCTGAAATACGCAGCTCCACTGGCCATTCTACATCCCCCTTCCGAAAATCTACCTCCATCCGATGTGCCGAGACTGTCTGCAGAGGGTATGTGTGCATGCCCCTGATCATCACATGCTTCCCACTGTTCTTCTCCATCCAATCCATCTCCAATGTCTCCCAATCTGTCGTGACATACCAAGCGTGATAAGCCACTGCACACCTAATACCACATTGGTATATGGGATGTCGACCACAAAGAAGTGATCCGTCGTGGTGTATGTCCCGATGGTCACTGCTAATGCTGGAATATATTGCATGCACTGCATGGTCCTAGCACCTGGAACCAGCATGAAGAACCCATCAAAACTCTCTATTGGTATGCCTCTCCGCTGCACTAACTAAGCATCAATGAAGTTGTGGGTAGCCCCGCTGTCCACCAACACTGAAACATGCTGTCCCTGGACCGCGCCTCAGACTCTCAGCCTCAAATACTTGGGAACTCCTCGCAAAGATGCAAGGACTCCTCCGATCGGTGCAAACGTTGTTCCTCCTGCTGCTGGGGGAGGTGGTGGTGGATGATCTCCTCTTGGTGCACCAGCGCTGGCATCTCCCTCCAACTCCTCATATGCCTCTTCTTCTCCCTCACTGTCGGAGAAGACCTCAATATAATGTGCCTTCCCTGCGGCACAACGATGACCCGGTGCCCATGTCTCCTAGCAAGTGAAGCATAGCTTCCTTCGTCTCAATTCTCTCTGGGTATCATCATCCAATGGCCCTGGTTCCCCATCAGGGGTGGAGCTTTCGTGTCTTTTCCCTTCTGCTGGAATACTGGTTTTCATGGAAAAGGAGCTCTCGTCCTTGGTAGGGCATCCTGCAAGTCCCTAGTCCTCTCCAATGCATCTTGCAACGTAGTAGGCCCAATGGATCTGACTAGTCTACGCAATGGTTCTGCCAACCCATTGATAAACATAGAAACCCCCCTGGCCAATGACAAATTTGGCACCATCATTGAGAGTTTCAAGAACTCGGAAATGTAAATCTCCGTGCTTCTTCACTGCTTGAGCTTAGTCAGCTCAACGAAATGTTCCTCCGAGTCCTTCCAGTCAAATCTCCACCAACTTCCTAGTGAACTTTGCATACGTTGTCACTCTTGCGTGACCCAATGTGGACATCCCGCGGAACCACCAGTCATGGGCTTCCCCTTCAAGGTGCAGCGCTGCCACCTTGATAGCCTCTACCTCTGCCATCTGGTTCAGCTGAAAATAGATGTCTAGATTTTCTACCCAAGCCTTAGCCGAACACATTGATGATCCATTAAAGGTAGGCAAGAAAAATCTGCCCACTGTACATTACAGGTCATTCCCCTGTGTGTACTCTCCTCCTCTATTCTGGTTTCAGGGTTGATTGTTGTTCTTCAGCTGGAAAAAATCGTGGAAGGTGAGGGCTTCTCCAAACTCTCGCCCATACGATTGATACTCTGCAAAATATTCCTCGTAATGAGCCACCTTCGGCTCCTGGGGTCAGGAAAGTGGGCATAGTGGAACGTGGGGGAGTGTGTAGCACCACCTGCTGCTCAGCGTTCTGCTCCAAAATATGGTGAGAAGTATCGGACCCTTCTCTGCTGTGAAACTCCCTTGGAATCTCACACTGTCTATTTTCTCCGGCAATCTTCTGCCCCATTTCCTCTATCTTCTTGGAAAGCTCCTATACATATTTCAAGAGGAGGTTACCAAACTCCTTCTCATCATCCATCTCATCTGCCATTGGTGCCTTCCCTTTGCCTTCCTCCTTCGGAATGATGTCCTCTTCTGTCGATGTGATTTCAAGCCTACGCTCTTGTTGAGAATTTGGAGGGTTGTAGGTTAATACAAATTCTCTTGTTGATAATTACTTGTGAGCTTATCTTAGTTAGTCTTTCATCAAGTCAATTACCAAAATACAAATGACACAAATTTAGGCTCTTTCAGCCAGGGCAAAACCTCTCCCTCTTGGAGAGGAAAAACCCACGAGAAATTCCTCTTATAGATCTTCAAATGACAAGTACCATGACCTAGACCTAGATATGCTTTCAAGACCTTGTTATAGCTTCTTAAACCTTGATTCTTCTCTTCACCAATTTGCTCAGTTCTGCATCGGTACTGGAGATCTTGATCTTCTCCTTACATACTATTGTAGTTGAATTGCTTGAATTGTAGGAAGGTAAATCATAGATTTACCTTCCTTACTATTACTACTTTTCTCCTTATGATCATTGTCTCAACTTCAGCACATTCTCTTTTCAATTCAGCTGCCCTTAACAATGATATATCTGCAACTTATTTCAGCTGTATAGTAGCTTAGATAACATAGACAAATCCGCACTCTTAACCCTGAACCAATCTACTGAAGTCTACTCTTTAAACTCAGAAAATATCCACACAGTATTCTTCTTGTATCACTCCGCAGTCTTGCTGCACCTATCTGCACTCTTGTACCTTGTGCCTATCCGTAACTGGTACCTTCGCAATCTGTACCTTGTTGTCTTTTTCCGCAATCTCCTTCCTCGCTGTCTTTTTCCGCAATCTGTTTCAGATGTATATCCGCACTTCATGTTGTTCCTTTTTCTGCATTATATGTTGTCCCATATCTGCATTATATGTTGTTCTTTATCCGCACTGTCTTTTAGGAAATGCCCACATTACTTCCTTGAATGATGACTGCATTACATGTATATATATATATATATATATAGGGCACCTCCCTTTAAACAAGCCGACTATACAGCTGAGAGTTAGGCCGACTACTTCATGGTGAATTAGGCCGACTACATAAGGTTTATTCCAACGTTGATAAGGTGCTTCTTTTATGCCTTTAAAGCTTGTCTTTTATCAATTCATTGAGGGTTGTTTGTGAGCGTCTTTCACAAGGCCTTGGAGCATAAATACCTAGACTAGATCCTTCATGTATGAGACACTTAATTCAACCTAATAGACATCAAGAAGAAGTCTATCTACATAAAAATCTTGCTAATGAATCCCATGAATCAAGTACACCAAAAATACATTTTATTATCTTTGATATCTTCTTTATATAAATACATAATTACATAGTCAACATGAAGACCGACCTAATTACACTTTTCAACAGCTCTTTGTCCTTGTACCTTTGCTTCCAATAAGTGTTGAAATCTCTGTCTTCGGGTGTCATAGACTGATTGCTCCACAGGTTGAGCCAAGTCTATGAGCTCTGATACCACTGTAATATTACTAATAGGAAATAGACAACAATACAAAGCAACATAAACAAAACCTACAACATATAGAGACACACATAGGAAACACTGCAAATAAACCAGAACAATCGAACCATTTTTTTAAATTTCTGAAATGAGGAACATATACAAAGTGTGCTCCGAATGATAGCACCTTGGCCTGCTCAAGGCAAGCTGAAAAGATCACTCCCGCCTCTCTCAGAATCTCTACTCAATCTTTGCTCTGTGCTGCTCCTCTACGCAGTCCTGCTGGAAAATACTGCTGCTGGCTGGAAAGGGACTATAAGATGGGGTTGCTCCGCTGCTTGGAAAATTCTGAAACTTGGACACCAACTTCTCCTCCAAAAACCCAGAATAACCCACGAACGAATTCTGGAAAGGCTGACCCTGGAAATTCACCCTTTAGGGATGGCTACGCTCTCCTGCTGGGGACGATGGCCTCTGTGATGAGAACACTGAAAGAAAGGCCTCCAACTCTCTGAAGAACTCAGCTATGGAAGGGTCGATCCCCTCACAATCTCCCGGATTGAAATCTTGTGAAGTTCTCCCTCGAAGCTGCTCTCCTCTATGACTGCGTAATCCCCCTGGAAGACTGTGCTGCCCTGGAAGTGACTGCATAATCCTGTGGCTGAAATGATGATGTTGGTCTCCAAAAACTGGTGGAATGGCTCTTCTCTTGAGCGGGCACTCGAAGTCCCCCGAGGACGAGGTTGGGATCTCCGCTCGGAGACACCCTTGTGTTAAATAACACTGCAGACTCAGCTAAACAGCTTGAGTGTGCTCTAGTCTTGACAGACAGAAAATCATAAGATGCAAAAATGAATGAAAAAGGCTGCCTTCCTCTCCTTTTATGCTTGTGAACCCCTAAATTTCCTTGGGCCCACCTATGTTGCGCTGTCCCTCCATGCCACGTTGTCCCATGCTACACTGCGCTACCCGGCCCCACGTTGCCACTACGTTGTCCTAAGTGCCTCCTCTCCTATGCTGTCACTTGGCCTCATGGGCCTTGTTGTTGCACAGAATGTCTAGGCACCGCGACAACGGCTCAGATCAGGGCCTGTCACCCTGATCCCCAATCTCTCTATCTAAGTTGTCTCCTTGCAAGCTAAGGGAGGTAGACCCTAACAAAAATGAAGGAAAAGAATTGGTTGAAAATCAACCAATTCAGGAAACACAACTAAAAGACCAAGTACTTGTTAAGATTAACGAGATTTTATAGATCCAATTATATTTGAGACTTTAAAACCAGTGCCTTGTGGAGTCCAAATATCCCGTTATGAAATTAAAGCCAAGTAATTGATATATAACTGCTGCTATGAAAAATAAATTTACTACAATGATATCTGATAAAACACCTTCACAATCATGCATTAACAATGTTCAATAAAGACATGCAATTTATCGTCACTTGAAATATTTCCACAAAAAAACAATCAGTCACCAAATTCAAGTAACTTAAAACCACAATTATAGATAATTTAACGATCATCGACCACAGCTATGCATAAAAATACTTTGAACCTTCGATTTAAATTCGAAACAAAAAATATTATCATGAGGTGACCATCGAATTTTAATGCCAGATATTTCCAATAATTCCGAAATTAAATTAAAATTTTCCTATAGTCAAACTTTTGGATAAAAATTTAAAAGCTCACCTTTGACTATGAAATAATTTTTTGAGAATTTCTTAAAGTTGAAAATTTAGAAATTTTTAGGTCCTTTTTTAAATAATTAATCTAAAATCTAAAACTAAAACTAAAGCCAAAAAGGTAAAAAAAATTATTTTTGGTTTCTTTTTTATTTTTAAATCTAAAAATTAAATTAAAAAAAAATTGAAATCCTAAAAAATTAAAACTAAACTAAAGCAAAGTTACAAAATCTAAAATCTAAAAGTTACTATTAAAAATAAAACTAAGAACTAAACTAAAATCTAAATAATTGAAACTCTAAAAATTAACGCTAAAAACTAAGAACTAAGAACTAAGAACTAAGATTTAATTAAAATTAAAACTAAAACTAACGCTAAAGCTTCTTCTTTTTTTTTAAATCTGAAGTCTAACAAAAAATATTAAAAAATCTAAAATCTAAGATTCAAAAAACCAAACAATGAAAATCGAATACAATGAGATTTGTTTTTTTTTTTTTTTTTGGTGTGCAGGTCGATAGCAAAGGAGGGAGACAGCCGCAATGAAGAAATTGAAGGCGACGGCGTGAGGAGAAATCTATACAGAGCCGTACAGACGTACGGATGACAGAGATTGCAGAGCGAAGAAATGGACAGCGTACGGACGATGAGGGAAATGGCTGAGCGTAGAAGAGAAAAGAGGCAAATGCAGGCCGTACGGACAGCGTACGGACGGTGGGAAGGCAGCAAATCGAAAAAATTAAGCAATTTATGCAGGTTGTACGGATGGCAGAGGAGCAACCAGAAATGCAGAGGATGAAGCATGTATAGCCAGCGTTGTGCCAGCGTATGGACAAAGGCAAAGGGACGCTGCAGATCAAGTGCAACCGTACGGATTGTACGGACAATGGTAGCTGTGTTTTGAATAATTTTTCTCAAACAGTAATTAATAGTTTGCCAATATAGTTCAGATCTGGAAGCCAAACTGATCCTGAGGCTAGATCTTGCCCTCCAGGGGTTAAATCTGGCCCAAATCTATAAAAAAATCTGAGAATCCCCCTGTAAACCTACAAAAACCAGAACAAATCCAAAACTATACAAAAATAAACCCTTAAACCCTAAAGAATAAATGCAAATTAACAATGCTAATTTACAAATTAGAGGCCCTCATGGCCAAATTTAAAACCATTTCAGCACAATTCAGAAAATAAAAATTTAAGAGAGGCACAAGCCCCAGAAGACCCTATAAAAACACAATTTCGTAAGATAGCTTTGGGAATTAGGAAACAATGAGCTTTTTCAGATTTATGAAATCTGAAAGTCGGCTGGTCAAACTGAAGACTTCCCCAAACGCTCAAACCTTTAAAAAACGATCTCTACACACTTAGATCTGAATTTTAGATTGATAGAGATTAAAAAATAAACACGAGACCTTTCAAAAAAACAGATAACTACTCTTTCCGTTAAATCAAAATGCAATTTTAGTAACCCAGAAAACTGCACAAGATACCTATATGCAGATTAATCCATAAAGGCCACCAACCATCAAAATGCCAAATAAAGTAGCAGAGTTTAGAGACAATATCACCACATAGATCTGGAAAATGAACACCAAAGTTTGTAACCCCAAAGTCTTTATCCTTTATTCATCAAAAAATCACAAGAGCTTCTAAGAACAAGTGCACGATTCAAAGATCGAATACCTAAAACACTGACAAAGACCTCTAATTTATAGGATAAAATCTCCAATGGCTAGTTCAGTTGATCCATGTCAAAGTAATCTCGACCGTCGAAAAGATTTGATCATCTTTTAAACTGGACCGTCGAAAAGATTTGATCATCTTTTAAACTGGACCGTCGAAATTATAATTTTGAGGAAATTCGAATTTATCATTTAATTCCATTTTAAACAACTCAAAAATAATATTTTTGAGTTAATTACCTCAAAATTTTGACTTTAACTTAACCACCAAGGCCCAAGGGTCCAAAATTTCTTGAAATTCTCAATATTCCCTTAGCGTGGGACTTTTAAAAATTTATTTTTTAAGGACCCACGAATTTTGCCTTTGAAGAATTTTAACTCTCCTAGGACTTAAAATTAATTAAATTTCTGACTTAGGATTTTTAATTAATTTGGCCAGAAAATTTAATTAATTGACTGAGAGGGGATTTAATTATTTTTTCCAACCCTCTTTTCATAAGATAAATACATTTAGACACTGAAGGGGGAATACCCATTCGTATAGACCCTCAAATAGCTACCCAATTCTGCGACTCAAAACATGATCTAGTAGACCAAGCAGCTTGTAATAAAATAATCTAGCCAAGTAGCTAGGATTATTCCCAAACTACTTTTACGGAGACTCGATAGAAAACACTAGGACTCACTTAGCATCTTGATGACAAAATCCACTCTAGCTTTGGGGTGAGGCTGGAGGGGAAAACTCTGCCGATCACTTGTGTCGAAAAACACAAGCAAATCAGTGAGACAAAAAACCTCCTAGGATAGAAATCATCACCAAAATACTAGGCTTACTTAGGTTGTTACATACATGGTGGTCTTACTTAAATCATTTACATCATAAACATGCAGAATGGGTTTACATCATTTATAAAAATGTCGGTTGTCAATGAAATTTGAATGGCGTGAACCTCGAACATGATGAGTCCCATTTGAAAAAATGGGGGTGTACTACTATGGGGTTGTTGACAAAGTGTGGTCAACATCTGGCTCTACTTGGGGACACGTTGCTTCATTGAAGGAATGTGAGAATCCAGAATCTACATCCAAGCAACACATAAAATTACATAAGTAGTGTTCATCCAAATATCATCATATAACATTAAGCACAAGAAAAATAGAAGCTCTTTTATCATTTATTATTCTACTTAACATGAAAAGTAAATCTAATCTAACCACAAAATGAAATGTTGAAAGGACAAGGAGTAGGGTTAGGAATACAATACAAAGGATGCCCAATGGCATCAGATGTCATCTTTGAAGAACAACTTGAGCAGTTGGCCATTCGCAGGTAACTGAAGTGGTTCGCCTTCCAACGTGCTCAAGTGGAATGAGTTTGGTCCAGCAATGCCTCTGATAATGTAAGGTCTCAGCCACAAACTGTGAAATTTCTTGTGTTTTCCAGGCTTTTCATTTTTTCGGTCCCAAAGTAATACCATGTCTCCAACCTGCAAAGACCTAGATCGAGATGATTTATCAAAGCTTTTCTTAATGTTAGATTGATTCTTATACATATTATCTAAAGCTTTCCTACGAGTTTCATCCAACTCCACAATCTGATCAATTCTATTTTGAACAACATCTTTATCAATGGAAAAATGTTGAAGGAGTTGGTAAGCTGGTAACTTAAGGTGCACAGGCAAAGTTACATCCAAGCCATAAACTAATTCAAAAGGATTTTTACCAGTAGCTTTTTTTTTAGTAATTCTATCTGCCCACAAAGCATACTTGATTTTGCTATCCCAAGATAGCTTATTATCTCCTACTATCTTCTTGATAATGGTTATAAGATTTTTATTACTTGACTCAACTAGGTCATTACCCTGAGGATAGTAGTTAGATGAATGAGATAATGTAATGCCATACTTAAAACAAAAAGATGAAAATTCAAAAGAACTAAAAGCCTTGGCATTATCAGTAGTGATCTCGGTAGGGACACCAAATCTAGTAATGATTTGATTTTCAATAAAGTCCATAATGACCTTTTCATTAGCATTCTTAGCAAGAATGGCTTCAACCCATTTAGTAAAATAATCAGTCGCAGTTAAGATCCAAGAGTAACCATTGCTAGAATTTTCATGGAATTTCCCAATGAAATCCAGACCCCAATGTTGAAAAGGTGCCTCAACAACCAGAGGTTGTAGGGGCAAGGCAGCTAGCTTCTGCTTCCCAATGAATAGTTGACAGGCTTGGCAACTTTTGACAAATGTATGCACATCTAAAAAAATTGAAGGCCAATAATAACCAGCTCTCAGAACTTTGTGGGCGATAGTTCTAGCAACATAATGACCACCACAAAATCCTGAATGAAACTCAGAAATCAATGTCTTAGACTCAATCTCATCAACACACCTAAGTATTATCCCCTCAAGATTTCTCCATCCAAGGCCATCCTTCATGAAGCAATACTTAGTGGCTTTTAATCTAAGAGCCCTTCTTCTATGAACAACTAAATGGTTAGGACATGTAAGATTTAACAAATAATAAATAATGTCCTTATACCATTCATGCTCTCCTAACCTTTGCAGCTCAAGCGAAGACGCATCATTAAGACAGATCAAACCAAGCGCTTTCTCATTACATTCAGTCATCATTTCAACCAAGCATTGACCTTTGACTAACTTGGTGGGCTTAATCTCTAAATCATACTCTTGAATTTTAGTAACCCACCTAGCACGAGTCCCTAAGCAATCAGTTTGAGTTAAGATATCTTTAATCGCGAAATGCAGGACGAAAGAAATGATTTTAGAATAAACCACATAAGTCCTAAAATGCTTAAGTGACTTAACCAAGGCATAGGCTTGCTTTTCCATAGTAGTATAATTCAATTCAGAATTTTGAAGCACTCTACTCATGAAAGTAATAGGTTATTCGTGACCTTCCTTATTCTTTTGTAACAAGACACCAGCAAGAGTATCTTTAGAAGCGAAAGAGAAAATCATGAAATCCTTTGAATAATCAGGACTCGCCAAAACAGGAGCTTTGGCAATGGCACCCTTAATTCCTTGAAAAGCCTTTTTACCATCTTCTTTCCACAAAAATATTGCATCTTTTATCAGAAGACTTTGAATAGGTTTAGCTATTTCTGCGTAACTTGGAATAAATATTCTAAGAAAATTAGTTTTTCCTAGAAAGGACTGAAGGGATTTATGATTATGAGGTAGAGGAATCTTTTGGATTGCCTCAACTCTTTCAGGATCAATCTTGATTCCATCTTTGGATATGATGTGACCAAGTAATTTCCCTTCAATTACTCCAAAAACAGACTTAGCTGGATTCAAGGAAATCCCAAATTCTCTACACCTATCAAAGACCTGCTTAAGATGACCTATGTGAGTAATACCATCTTTAGAAAAAACAGTAAGATCATCCTAATAAATTTCAATAATTTTTCCAATCAAACCTTTAAAAGCATAATCCATAGCCCTTTGAAAAGTAGCACCAGCATTAGCCAACCCAAAAGCCATTCTAATGTATTCGAAAGTACCCCATGGTGTGGTGAATGTAGTTTTGTGACGATCTTCTTTTTTAACCGAAACTTGATTGTATCCAGAAAAACCATCTAGCAATGACATCATTCCTGAACTTGTTACTCTTTGCAACATAGTCTCCATGTTGGGCAAAGGGTAATTATCCTTTCTACATGCTAGATTAAGGTTTCTAAAATCGACACAAAGTCTAATGGTACCATTTTTCTTCCTAACAATCACCAGGTTGGAACACCATGTTGAATGTCTAGTTTGAGCAATGATTCCAGCTGCAAGCATTTTTTAAAGCTCTTTCTGAACCAAAGGGGCTAACTTAGGATTTATTTGCTTAAGCTTTTGACGAAAAGGTTTAGCATTCTCATCTTTCAAAGGGATAATGTGTTGCATGACATCTTCCCTATATCCTTTTAACTCATCATATGAAAATGCTAAAACATCCCTATATTCATGAAGTAAATTCGTCAACTTTTTCCTTTCTTCTTCATTAGTACCTTTACCAATTTTAACAATCTTAGGATCCTCAAAGGTACCAATATTAACTTCAATGAATTCACCCGGATCCATTTTATTTTCCTCTTTCATCTTTGTGGCATCATGCCGATCAAAGTGTTGCTCTAAAGCAACAATATTCCCAGGAGTAGGATTTATAATCTCATCATGATCCTCAGATCCATCCTCCTTAGAACTTATCCGAAAATTTTCAAACTCATCCAAATTATTAAGAAAACGAATGGCGTGCTTTTCATCATTAAAAACTTGCCAATGCTCTGAATTATCTGGGACTGAAGGTCTGAAAATAATTTCCATTTTTATCTTTTCCTTAATCAATTCATCAGATAATTGTAAAGTAGAAGCGGCCACAACGAGCTCATCCGCTAAGGCATTCTTTTCCCTTGGGATAGCTTCAAGGTTAATGGCATCAAAGTGTTCCATAACATTCCACACAGCATGTCGATAATTCCTTAACCTTTCATTTTTACATGTGAATTTATTCTTAACTTGCATGATAACCAAATCAGAGTCTCCCTTGATACTAAGCAACTTAATTCTTAAAGCTTTTACCAACTCAAAACCCAACAACAAGGCTTCATATTCAGCCACATTGTTGGTTGCATAGAACTCAAGTCTATAGGCAAACTTAAAAATATGACCAAGGGGAGACTTCAAAACAATTCCAGCACCCTTACCATACCTAGATGTTGCACCATCAAAATGCATGTACCAAACCTGATCCTTTAGGTCCTCAAACTTCTCATCAACCTTGTAATCTAAGGGAACCATGAAATTAGACATAATAGCATAATTCCCCATGTCAGGGTGTTCCTTAATTATTTCATTATGAGGTCTTTTAGGATCTTCTACATGGAATCTTCTTTCAGGTTCTCTATTAAGCTTCACAAACCCTTCACCTCTAGGGGAAGGAATCATAGTATAAGACCAGTTCATCTGAATACTTCCTCCTAGATCAGAGGCCCATTTTCTAGATAACAACATACCCCGAGCATCCGAAACATCAACTACAACTATGTCCATAACAATCATGATGTCAGGGTAAACGGATAAATGAACTTGTAAATCCTTGATTAACCCATGAACTTCAATTTTCTTAGAATCCATGGCACATATGTTGTAGTATGGTCTAGAAACTCTTAAATTAAGTTGTTCCATGACCCTCTTGGTCATGACACAAGCTGAAGCACCAGAATCTAGCATACAATTATTCAATTTATAACCATTAACCATCAAAGTAACAAAAAATGGCTAATGATCCTTGTTATCCGACTCCATTTTTTGCAGATATATAGGGGCATCTTGATAAGAAACTTCAGGAGTCTTGTCTTGAGCAACATTAACATGCGAAACTCCTAGAACATCTAAAAACTTAGCCCTCTGAGTGGGAAAATTTAAAATCTCAGTGACAGGCACCAAAATCTTAGCGTTATTCAACCATGCACCCAAATCAATATTCAAACCAGGACTAGGATTAAAAATTCGAGGGGGAGTTTGGTTATGACCTTGCTCTTTATCCCTTCTTTGATAAGTTAATCCTTTGTCCTTAGCAATTTCCAAATCTTGATCAGGAGAAGGCTTTTCACCAAATAATTCAATCATCAAATCCCTTTCATGATCAAAATTATTGATACTATGCGAAGGTGTGGAAGGCCTAACATCTTGACTATTTTCCTTAACTTCCATCCAATCTTCCATAGACAAAGAGAACTCCTTACCAACAACATTTATCTGATTACTTGCCCCAAACATTCCACTATTCATGATTCTTTTAACAGTGGGACAAGTAACCTCCTCATGAAAAGCATCACAAGCTCTACAATAAGGTGGAGCTTCATCAACCATATTAGTAGATTCAAGCGGATTAGGAGGTCTCTGCTCACTCGGCTGACCTTTTTTCCGCCAAGTATTATTACCTCGATTATTATTATTATTATGATTCCTAGGTTGGGAATTTTGCATTTGAGCCTTTTCCATTTGGACCAACCTAGACTGTAAAGTGCTTATTTCCTTAGCATGGTCAGAGGTTAATTTCGCTTGGTTAAGCTCCATGCTTTCAAGTTTTTGAATTAACTTTTTCATAGGGTTGTCATCATCTTCTAGAGGTTCTTTACCTTTATGCCCTTTTAATTTAGTCGAAGCCCTATCAAAACCAAGAATTTCAGACTTCCCTGATGCCCTTTTATCCTTTTCAAGTTCTTCAGCTAAAGATTGGCAAGCCTTATAATTGGCAGTTTTAGCATGCCTTAACTCATATGAAGTATCAGAATTAAAAGCATCAATGTAAAAATTCAGAAGAGATCCATCAGGAGGCTTATGAGTTTGAGATATTTCTCTAAGGATACCATTAAATCTCCTGTTAAATTCTTCAATAATTTCATTCTCTTTCTTTTTTATGGTACTGATCTCTTTCACCAAATGCCTATCTTCCCTTTTATCACCATACTTGTCCTTAAAGGCAACTACCTTTGATTCAAAGGTATCAAATGAATTATCAGGTTTTTCAGTAAACCTTTCCATAACATCTTGCTCAAAAGTAAGAATAAAGAGCCTCATCTTTACATCATCGAAATTGTTATTTGCAACCACAAATCTATTCCACCAATTAGCGAAAGCAAACAAATGAGATTTGACACTAACTGCATTATTTCCTTGAAAAGAAGGTAATTTATCCATTCTAGTTTGAGGGAAATCATGGGGATAACCCTGAATATTAGCAAAATTACACGGGGCATATAAATCCATGATATCGTGCTAAGGCGGATCACAAAAAAGAGAATGGATATCAGAGAGAGCTTCCTGGCCGAGATTAACAAGAAGTGTACGAGAAGAGAGCTTGTGTAATCGGACTCTGAGAACCTTTTCAGGATCTGGAGTAGGATTAATCAAGCTACTTAGATGTTTTCTAGTACAAATTCTTGTGGAAGATGAAGCCAATGGAGTCGCCACTAGGACAAGAAGCTAACTCAAATACCTGAGATGAAAGATGAATAAAGAGATGAATGTCGTAAAGCCAAAGTCCAATAAATTGGTCCCCGACAACGGCGCCAAAAAATGTTGTCGCACAGAATGTCTAGGCACCGCGACAACGGCTCAGATCAGGGGCTATCACCCCGATCCCCAATCTCTCTATCTAAGTTGTCTCCTTGCAAGCTAAGGGAGGTAGATCCTAACAAAAATGAAGGAAAAGAACTGGTTGAAAATCAACCAATTCAGGAGACACAGCTAAAAGACCAAGTACTTGTTAAAATTAACGAGATTTTATAGATCCAATTATATTTGAAACTTTAAAACTAGTGCCTTGTGGAGTCAAAATATCTCGTTATGAAATTAAAGCCAAGTAATTGATATATAACTGTTGCTATGAAAAATAAATTTACCACGATGATATCCGATAAAACACCTTCACAATCACGCATTAACAATGTTCGATAAAGACATGCAATTTATCGTCACTTGAAATATTTCCACAAAAAAACAATCAGTCACCAAATTCAAGTAACTTAAAACCACAATTATAGATAATTTAACGATCATCGACCACAGCTATGCATAAAAATACTTTGAACCCTCGATTTAAATTCGAAACAAAAAATATTATCATGAGGTGACCATCAAATTTTAATGTCAGATATTTCCAATAATTCCGAAATTAAATTAAAATTTTCCTATAGTCAAACTTTTGGATAAAAATTTAAAAGCTCACCTTTGGCTATGGAATAAATTTTTGAGAATTTTCTAAAGTTGAAAATTTAGAAATTTTTAGGTCCTTTTTTAAATAATTAATCTAAAATCTAAAACTAAAACTAAAGCCAAAAAGGTAAAAAAAATTATTTTTGGTTTATTTTTTTTATTTTTTTATTTATTTTATACTTTTAAATCTAAAAATTAAATTTAAAAAAAAAAAAAAATTGAATTCCTAAGAAATTAAAACTAAACTAAAGCAAAGTTACAAAATCTAAAATCTAAAAGTTACCATTAAAAATAAAACTAAGAACTAAACTAAAATCTAAATAAATGAAACTCTAAAAATTAACGTTAAAAACTAAGAACTAAGAACTAAGATTTAATTAAAATTAAAACCAAAACTAATGCTAAAGCTTTTATTTTTTTTTTAAATCTAAAGTCTAACAAAAAATATTAAAAAATTTAAAATCTAAGATTCAAAAAACCAAACAATGAAAATCGAATACAATGAGATTTGTTTTTTTTTGTGTGTGCAGGTCGAGAGCAAAGGAGGGGGACAGCGGCGGTGAAGAAATTGAAGGCGATGGCATGAGGAGAAATTCGTACGGAGCCGTACGGAGAGGGAAATGGCTGAGCGTCGAAGAGAAAAGAGGCAGATACAAGCCGTATGGTCGTACGGACAGCGTACAGATGGTGGGAAGGCAGCAAATCATAAAAATTAAGCAATTTATGCAAGTTGTACAGATGGCAGAGGAGCAACTAGAAATGTAAAGGACAAATGCAGAGGATGAAGCACGTATAGCCAGCGTCGAGCCAACATATGGACAGAGGCAGAGGGATGCTGCAGATCAAGTGCAACCGTACGGATTGTACGGACTGTGGTAGCTGTGTTTTGAATAATTTTTCTCAAACAGTAATTAACAGTTTGCCAATATAGTTCAAATCTGGAAGCCAAACTGATCCTGAGGCCAAATCTTGCCCTCCGAGGGTTAAATCTAGCCCAGATCTAAAAAAAAAATTGAGAATCCTCCTGTAAGCCTGCAAAAACCAGAACAGATCCAAAACTATACAAAAATAAACCCTTAAACCCTAAAGAATAAATGCAATTTAACAATGCTAATTTACAGATTAGAGGCCCTCATGGCCAGATTTAAAACCATTTCAGCACAATTCAGAAAATAAAAATTTAAGAGAGGCACAAGCCCCAAAAGACCCTGTAAAAACACAATTTCGTAAGATAGCTTTGGGAATTAGGAAACAATGAGCTTTTTCATATTTATGAAATCTGAAAGTCAGCTGGTCTAACTGAAGACTTCCCCAAATGATCAAACCTTTAAAAAATGATCTCTGCACACTTAGATCTGAATTTTAGATTGATAGAGATTAAAAAATAAACATGAGACCTTTCAGAAAAACAGATAACTAATCTTTCTGTCAAATCAAAATGCAATTTTAGTAACCCAGAAAACTGCACAAAATACCTGTATGCAGATTAATCCATAAAGGCCACCAACCATCAAAATGTCAAATAAAGTAGCAAAGTTTAGAGACAATATCACCACATAGATCTGGAAAAGGAACACCAAAGTTTGTAACCCCAAAGTATTTATGTTTTATTCATCAAAAAATCACAAGAGCTTCCAAGAACAAGTGCACGGTTCAAAGATCAGATACCTGAAAGACTGACAAAGGCCTCTAATTTATAGGATAAAATCTCCAACAGCTAGTTCAGTTGATCCATGTCAAAGTAATCTCGACAGTCGAAAAGATTTGATCATCTTTTAAACTGGACCGTCGAAATATAATTTTGAGGAAATTCGAATTTATCATTTAATTCCATTTTAATTAACTCAAAAATAATATTTTTGAGTTAATTACCTCAAAATTTTGACTTTGACCTAACTACCAAGGCCCAAGGACCCACAAATTTTGCCTATGAAGAATATTAACTCACCTAGGACTTAAAATTAATTAAATTTCTGGCTTAGGATTTTTAATTAATCTGGCCAGAAAAATTTAATTAATTGACTGAGTGAGGATTTAATTATTTTTTCCAACCCTCTTTACATAAGATAAATACATTTAGACACATGAAGGGGGAATACCCATTCGTACAGACCCTCAAATAGCTACCCAATTCTGCGACTCAAAACATGATCTAGTAGACCAAGCAGCTTGTAATAAAATAATCTAGCCAATTAGCTAGAATTATTCCCAAACTACTTTTACAAAGACTCGATAGAAAACACTAGAACTCACTTAGCATCTTGATGACAAAATCCACCCTAGCTTTGGGGTGAGGCTGAAGGAAAGCCTACGCCGATCACTTGTCGAAAAACACAAGCAAATCGATAAAAGACAAAAAACCTCCTAGGATAGAAATCATCACCAAAATACTAGGCTTACCTAGGTTGTTACATACATGGTGGTCTTACTTAGATCATTTACATCATAAACATGCAGAATGGGTTTACATCATTTATAAAAATGTCGGCTGTCGATGAAATCTGAATTGCGTGAACCTCGAACATGATGAGTCCCATTTGAAAAAATGGGGGTGTATTGCTATGGGGTCGTCGACAAAGTGTGGTCAACAGGCCCCACTTCACCTTTTAATTGATCTGCCCAATGACTTTAGGAAAGTGCTTTTATTCTAATGTTTTATTCATGGGTTCCCTCACCCATTTATTTCTTGTTAAACTTAAGAAAAGCAAAAATTAATAAAAAATGAATATTCCAATTAGGTATCTGCGTGGGAATATTACAAGCTTGATCTCACCATTGCATTTTTTTTTCTATCAGAACTTCATATCCTTTAATGTTGCACGATCACCTTTATTTATTGAGATGTGTCGAGCTCTAAGTCAAGGGGCCCCATCAGGGTATGTGCTTCTTGGGTCAGAGAAGCTTAGAACCACGTTGTTGACAAAGGCAAAGAAAGAGGTGGACAAAATGCTTGAGCCTATTAAATCAACATGGCCAACATCTGAGGTTAGCATTGTTTCAGATGGATGGACAGATCCAACACGACACCCACTCATCAACTTCATGGTGTCTTCCTTGAATGGTCCAGTTTTCTTGAAATCAGTGGATGCACTTGGACAATATAAGAATGCACAATATATGGGTGAGTTGTTTATTAAAGTTATTGAAGATGTAGGTGTTGATTCTTGTGTGCAAATCATTACAGATATGGCACTTGTTTGCAAGGTTGCTAGCATGATTATGGAAGCTAAATATCCACAAGTATTTTGGACACCTTGCATTGTCCATTCATTGAACTTAGCACTGAAATGTATTGCCTCTGATGTGCTTTGGGTTGGAAGCATTATTGAGGATGCACAACATATCCGCAACTTTGTACAAAACCATACATATACCCTCACTATCTACAAGGAGTACACCAATCTATCATTGTTGAAGATTGCAGATACACGGTTTGCCTCTTCATTCATCATGTTGAAGTGGTTGAGGGAAGTCAAGACCGCTCTTGGGGCCATGGTTATTTCAGATTTTTGGTCTTTTTGGAGAAAGACAGATCAAGCATCCTCAAAAAGAGTGAAGGACACAGTGCTAGATGATGCCTGGTGGGAGAGGGTAGATCTACTTATTCAGATCGTGGACGTTATCATTTCCTTGCTTCGATTTGCAAATACAAACCAACCCATCCTAAGAGAGGTTTATGAGGGATGGGATTCCATGATTGAGTCTGTGAGGAACATTATTTTACAGAGTGAGTGCCCCGAGTATGAGACATCACCAGAGGCCTTCTTCACCACCATACAGGATATTCTTGTTAGCAGATGGGACAAGAATTGCACACATTTACATTGTTTGCCTCACTCCTTGAACCCAAAATACTACAGCCATGAGTGGCTGAATGGTGGAACTTCCCGCAGATTGTCTCCTCACATGGATGTTGAAATTTCACAGGGAAGAAAAGATGCATTCAAGAGGATTTTTCAGGATAGGGCTTGATGAGGTGGAGGATGCCTTTGCAGAGTTTTCCACTGGCACTAGGCGTTTTGCAGGCTATGATATGATTAGAGACAAGGGGGATAAGAAGCCCTATTCTTGGTGGGCAACCCATGGGGAAACAAGCCCTCCTCTACAACAGTTAGCCATGAGGCTCCTCTCTCAGGTGACTTCATCCTCTTGTTGCGAGAGGAATTGGAGCACATATGGGAATTTGTATAGTGTCAAGAAGAGTGGGCTTGAGCAGTCCAGGGCATAGACAATGGTGTATAGTGTCACGCCAACCTTCGTCTTATTTACAAGCAAAGCGATGAGTGGTTGAAGGGAAAGACAAAGCTGTGGGATGTATTTCCTGATGATATGGGTTTCGACAACAGTGTTGACTTGGCATTGGCCAACTTGTATCTCAATGAGCCAATGTTAGAGCCTGTCACATTTGATGATGGTGATATTGTAGAGGGGTCTTCCTCTACACCAACAGATGCAGAGATAACATTAGATATAGAGGAGGTGGACGCAGTAGAGGGGAGTAGTGGTGACCATGATGATGAGGACAATGATGCTAATTATGATGATGAGGATTGGTGACTCATGACTCATGAGCTACCTACTGCCTTGAGGCTTGTAGTTGTTTTGTATTTTCTATTTCTATTTGGCATTTGCCATTGGCATTGTAGTACTACCTATGTAACACATTTTGATTTTGATGACTTAATAAGAAAACCTCAATATCTTACTATCTTGTCTTTCTCCTATTAGATCATTGATGAATATGTCACAATTTTATTTGTAATATCAATATGTATGCATAATGTATTAATTTTTAAATTATTAATGTATGATTGATTGTATGATGTATCTTTGTAAAAGTTACATCTCGATGAAGATCTATGTTTGAATCAATGAATTTGTATGAATGTGTACGAAATATCTAATTTTTAATATATATATATATATATATATATATATATATATATATATATATATAATAAAATAATATATAACGTGTCCTATTTTGGGGAGTCAAAGTGTTTGTTTTCGACACTCGAATCCACATGTCCTTCGTGTCCCATGTCCCCGTGTCAAGTGACTTAGTATGCAGCAGGGCATATTTTTAGAACACTTTCCTCACTAAGAGGTGTTGAGATTTTGGGGTAGCATCGGCTGTGCTCTAGCTTCGAAACTTTGTGGAGGGGCTAGAGCACATGAGATCTCCAAGACCCAAAAATCGTTTGGAGAAATTCCACCTGGAGTAAAAGTTATTCAAATAATTAAATTTTTAATGGGGACCCTAAGTCTAACTTAGGGAAATTGAAAATTAAAGTGAATTAATTTACACATGTGCTGAGAATGTTCTAAGTGACGTGGATCAAGCTTTCCCTAATATTAGACGTTGATTAGTGATTAGATCACTACTGTTGATTTCTCAACAAGAAATCTATTAAAGGAAGGCTTGGGGTCAGTTGGAGAACACACACACAGAGTCTAAGAGATCAAATTCTTCTGAAAAGCAGTGCTCAGACGAAGATGAAATCTGAGTGATTCAGAGATGCAATGATTGGTCGGAGGACCAAGAGTACAACGCAGAGCAAGGGCAACAGAGACGTAGAGGAGGCAGCACAACCATCAGAGGGTGTAAGGCAGACCCTAGAGAGGGTGACGCGGGCCCACGCAAGGCTCACGCAGGGGCAACTCAGAGCCTCCAAGGGACAATCCGAAATTAGCTGGAGATCAGGGTTTCTAAGCCGACATGGCTGAGGCTTGATTCCGGGAGAAGTTGATCAGCGCAGATGAAGGGTGACGCAGTCCCTCAGCCAGGGCCAAGCAGGTTTACGCAGTGGCAGCGTAGAGACTGTGCAGAGCTAGCTGGGGTTTCACTAAAGACTGATCCAGATCAGTCGAGACTTGCAGAGTGAGGTAAATCTCACATTTATCTCTGTTTGTTGAGGTTTTCTCTGTTGGGTGAGCCGGATTATGGCACCCTAGATGTACTCAGAATACTGTTGCTTAATAATAATAAACCCTCAGAACTGTTGCACCGATTTTCCCGCATTGGGTTTTTCCGGGGACATTTGTCCAAAATATCATGTGCGTCCTTTGTCATATGTGCGTTATGCTTCAATAAATGATCTGTATATGTGTAGGTTGCTAGTTGTGTTTACTTTGATATTTTTTGAATATTTCTCAAAATAACTTGTATAATTAAATCACAAGTAGGAGAAGTAAATCAAGATACTGCAGTAGGGTTTCTGTAATTTTGCATTCAGAAATTTTCACATGGTAGTAGAGCGATAGCAGATCAAGCTGAAGCCATCAGCAAGAAACTGAAATTTTTTGATCCAGGAAGGGCAACTGAAGCAGCACAGATTCGGGAGAAGGCAATGCAACATTAGAGGGACGCAGAGGCACTCTGCTAACTCTGGGTTGACGCAGTGGCTGACGCAGGCACTAAAGGGTGACACATTCCGAATTGGAGAGACGTTGTACCGGTTTCCGGGGCTGGAAGTGCAGCTTCTGATTTTCGAAGTTGCTGGTGGGGCATCGGTTCTGTCGGTGCAGAACAGTGCCTAGCAAAGGTGACAAAGTAAGGGGAAATAGTCCCTCAGTAGATTTTTGCCAAGAAATATGAGATTCGATCAGGAGGGTGATCGTAGAGGGCTGATAAGGTAGAATTGGTGGAGGATTTCCGGGAGGGAAATCAGTTGTCAGAGGGAGCAGTTTCTCTAGAGGGTTTCTATCGCCCGGAAACCCAAATCCGATCTTCTGTTGAGAGCATCAACAATAGAAGGGAGAGGAGGACCTGTTTCGACTGTTTGAGCAGAGATGGCCCTGTACGGACTAAGAGATCAGGATAGGTTAGACGATATGTCTAACTTTGCGATCTGGAAAGCCAGAATCCTGACAGTCCTAGAGGAGTATAGTATCAGAGACCACCCAGAGAATGTCCTAGTTGTGCCAACCGATGCGGATGCTCTGAAGAAATTCACCGAAAATCAAGCGCGAGCTAAGCGCTTGATCATGGATGGAATAAAGGATCACGTGGTCCCGCATATTGCCGAGAAGAAGACGGCAAATGAGGTGTGGACAACTCTGACCACGCAGTATCAATGAAGCTCCGTCCAACGGAAGATGCTTCTAGAGAACCGGATTCGGATGTTCCAGATGCACAAGGGAGAGGAGATTGATTCCTTCCTCTTCAGGTTGCAGACTATCCGAGACCAGCCGATTGCCATGGGGGCAACTTCAGATGATGGGCTTATGTTGAGGATTGCCCTAAATGCAGTCATCGATGAGTGGGAGACCTTTTTCCAAAGTATCTTGGGCAGGGCACAACTCCCAAATTGGGGAGACATGTGGGCAATCCTTCGACAGGAGGAGATCCAAAGGGTGACCAAGAGGGAATTCAGCAACGGAGGAGTCAAGATAAAGAAGGAGGAAGATGCAACCCTAGCATCTAAGGGACAACGGAAACAAGGGAAGAATAAGGACCTATCCAAGGTCCAGTGCTTCAGATGTGGCGAACTTGGACACTTCGCTAGTACTTGTCCTAAGAGGAAGGACAAGGAAGCATCAGATTCCAAGGCAGCAACAGCTAGAGGGGACAGTGGCAGCAAAGATGATGTGGCCATGAGTGCTCATGTGCCTCGAGAGAAGAGGTGGGGCGATATAGATCTGTAGAGCAGCTACAGATGGTGAAGGCAGGATCCTTGAGGTGTCCAAACTCTTGGATCACATGCGAGCTACGAGAGCCTTAAGACAGTAGCAGGATTACTGGATTCATTGAATGCAGAAGATCATGGAGAAGCAAAGGCAAAGCTGGGACGCTGAAGACTGGAGCAGCGCAGAGGAGAGGCAACAACAACATGGAAGCAGCAGCGCAGAGGCTGATGGGATTTCAGCAACGCAAAGGCAGTGCTTACACAGTGCAAAGTAGCAGACAACACAGTGCTTCAGAGAGACAATGCAGAGCAGCAGCAGAGGGTGCTTCAGTGATGAGATGCAACCAGACTGACTTGTTTGTCAGTGATTGGGTGTTTGTCCTTCAATTGCTTACTTCTCAGCAACTAAGTTGCAGTGCAGCAGTTAGCAGTGATAGTGCTATAGGCAGCATGATGCAACAATTTGAGAGGGCGCTGCAGTACAGATGTGGCAGTGTCAGTGGCAGTGGCATGGGCAGCAGTGTAGAAAGCAGCAGCACAGTGGATGGAGGGCAGCAAGCCAAGCATCAACAACATGGAGACCGATGCGAGAGATCAGGGTGATGCTTCAGTGGTGAAGTGTTGCTAGAGCACATTCCTCGCTAAGAGGGAGTGTTGAGATTTTGGGGTAGCATCAGATGTGCTCTAGTTCCGAACCTTTGTAGAGAGGCTAGAACACATGAGATCTCCAAGACCCAGAAATCATTTAGAGAAATTCCACCTGGTGTAAAAGTTATTCAAATAATTAAATTTTTTAATGAGGACCCTAAGTCTAACTTAGGGAAATTGAAAAATTAAAGTGAATTAATTTACACATGTGGTGAGAATGCTCTAAGTGACGTGGATCAAGCTTTCTCTAATCTTAGCCGTTGATTAGTGATTAGATCACGACCGTTGATTTCGCAATGAGAAAAGTATTAAAGGAATGCTTGGAATCAGTTGGAGAACACACACACAGAGTCTAAGAGATCAAATTCTTCTAATGGAGCAGAGCTCATACGAAGATCACATCTGATTGATTCAAAGAAGCAGTGAGGGGAAGATGCAGTGATTGGTCGAAGGACCAAGAGTACAACGCAGAGCAATGGCAATAGAGATGCAAAGGAGGCAAAGAAACGATCAGAGGGTGTGACGCAAGCCCACATAGGGGCAATGCAAAGCCTCCAAGGGACAGTCCGAAATTAGCTACAGATCAGGGTTTCTAAGCCGACAGGGCTGAAACTCAATTCCAGGAGAAGTTGATCAGCACAAAGGAAGGGTGACGCAGTCCTTCAGCTAAGGCCATGCAGGCTTATGCAGTTGCAGCGTACAGACTGCGCAGAGCTAGCTGGGGTTTCACCAGTGACTGATCCAGATCAACCTGGACTTGCAGAGTGAGGTAAAACTCACATTTATCTTTGTTTGCCGAGGTTTCTCTGTTGGGTGAGCCGGATTATGGCACCCTAGATGTACTAAGAATATTGCTGCTTCATAATAATAAACTCTCAGAACTGTTGCACCGGTTTTTCCGCATTGGGTTTTTTCTAGGTACATTTGTCCAAAAAATCATGTGTGTCCTTTGTCATATGTGCGTTATGCTTCAGTAAATGATATGTATATGTGTATTTTGCTAGTTGTGTTTACTTCGATATTTTTTGAATATTTCTGAAAATAACTTGTATAATTAAATCACAAGTAGGAGAAGTAACTCAAGATATTGCAGTAGGGTTTCTGTAATTTTGTGTTCAAAAATTTTCACAAGAGGGAGTGTTGATTTGGGGTAGCATCAGATGTGCTCTATGTCTCAAATTTTGAGGAGAGGCTTAGACACATGTATTTTGAATAACCCTGAAAGCGTTTAATGAAAATGCACTCGGATTGTATTCTATAGAAATAATTAATTATTTTTAAAGGGACCCTAAGTCAAAACTTAGGAAAATAAAATAATTAAAGTGTATTAATAGAATATGAGTGAGAATGATCTAGAATAAACGGATGAAGTCAAAAGTTAATCTTAGTCGTTGATTAGAGATCTAATCTGGGCCATTGAATCTTCAACGCGAAGAAGAATGACTTGAAGGGTCATTTGGAAAATACATTCGTGGAGACACAAAGGATCTAGAGATCGAATTTTTCTGATGGAGCAAGTGCTCGGACGAAAATTAGATCTAAGTGATCCTTGATTGCAGTGAGGGGCAGTATTCCGGTTTGAAGGTTTCCTGAGCTAGAGAGTACATAGCAGCAGAGACAGAGAGAACCACAACTTCAGCGTAGAGCCAGTGACACAGTGCCTACGCAGTCACTGTGTAGTGCGAGAGGGAGAATCGCTTTCCTGCAAAGGAGATAGCGCAAAGCCAGTGTTAGAACTTAGAGAGATTTTCCGGAGGCTCAGTTTCCAACCATCAGTGAGACCAGCGCAGAGGCAGAAGGGCAACCGAGTTGTGACACAGTCACTATGCAGAGGCAGCGCATGGCAGTCCTGCCTTGGTGCAGACCAGTGCCAATTTTCACGTGGAGGAGTGAGGTTTGTCTCACGAGATCTCTTATGTCAGTTTTGTTGTATGATTTGACAGTCTCGTCAATAATATATTTGTACTCGGAATTTACTGCATAGTAACATAAACCCTCATATTTACTGCACTGGTTTTCCCGCATTGGGTATTTCCGGGGACATTAGTCCAAAAACAATTGTGTCGGATGGTTTTGTGATCTGTGTTCAAATTTGTTTCCGCACTTGTATTTCTTCAACAATTTACTTGTGTAGGCTATAGTGAATGGATTTCGATATTTGGTTGTAGAACGCAGTAAATAATTTGTTAATTAAAATAACAAATAGAAGACTTTCCATCAGTTGTTGTAGTAGGATTCTGTGTAACACAAATTTTCACACATTCAAGGTCTTACTAGCATCATTTACATTACATATTTGCAAGATATGATGTGATTAGAGGCAGGGGGGCTAAGAATCCTTATTCGTGGTAGGAAACTCATGGGGCAACAAGCCCTCGTCTACAACAGTTAGCCATGAGGCTCGCATCTCAAGTGACTTCATCCTCTTGTTGTGAGAGGAATTGGAGCGCATATGGGAATTTGTATAGTGTCAAGAAGAGCAGGATTGAGTAGCCCAGGGCAGAGACAATGGTGTATGTGCACACTAACCTTCGTCTTATTTATAGGCAGAGGGATGAGTGGTTGAAGGGAAAGGCACAGATGTGGGATGCCTTTCCTGATGATATGGGTTTGGACAACAATGTTGAGTTGGCATTGGTCAACTTGGATCTCAATGAGCTAGTGCTAGAGCCTATCACATTTGACGATGGTGATACTATAGAGGGGTCATCCTCCACACCAGTAGATGCAAAGATGACTTTGGATACAAAGGAGGAGGATGCAACAGAGGAGAGTAGTGGTGACCACGATGACAAGTACAGTGATGTTGATTTTGATGATGAGGATTGATGACTCATGACCTACCTACTGCCTTGAGGCTTGTAGCTGTTTTCATTTATATCTGCTATTTCTATTTTCCATTGGCATTTCTACTACCTATGTAACACTTTACACCTTTTGATTTTGATGACTTAATGAGAAAACTACAGTATCTTGTCTTTCCTCCTATTGGATCATTAATGAATATGTCACAATTGTATTTGTATGCATAATGTTACTTTGTATCTTTGTAAAACTTACATCTAGATGAAGATCTATGTTTGAATCAATGAATTTTGTTAGAAATATCTAATTTTTAATATATATATTTTAATAAAATAATATATAACATGTCCTAATGTGTCTTGTTCCAGGGGGTCATAGTCTCTGTGTCTGGCGCTGGAACCCTTGTGTCCTTCGTGTCCAGTGTCCTCGTGTCTGGTGAATTAGCTCAAAATTAATTATTTTGAACTAATTTTCTCAAAAATTTGACTTTGACTTAACCACCAAGGTCCAAGGGTCCAATTTTTCTTGAAATATCCAATATTCCGTTGGTGGAGGACCTTCAAAAATTAATTCTTTTAAGACCCACGAATTTTTCAATTTGGAGAATTAATTTTCTGGCTTAGGATTTATTTAATTTTTTGCCAAAAAAATTAATTAATTGACATTTGAGGGGATTTAATGCAATGTTCCACTGAGTTTCCAGGACAGGGAAACGCGGGAGCAAGGATACGCACAAGGGGGACGTATTTAAGCAACCCCAAAATTTAGGGAAATTTCGGGGAAACGGGGGGGGGGGACGTCAGAGCTATAGAAATTATAAAATTATTAAAAATTTAATTAAAAAAAAAAATCCCAACAATATGTTAATAACTAAATTAGAAGATAGTAAATCTTATTAATTATGAAATGCACATCTAAATATGATCATCATTTTGTATTAGACTATTGTGAAGTAAAATTATCATTTGACATTTCTGCAATCATCAATGTAAATCTAAAAATAAATTACTAAATTGAATCTATCATTTGACATTATGCAATGTTCCATCTAAATTCATCATTTGGCAATGGGCATTAATATTATGCAATGTACATCTAAATTAAATTCATCATTTGACAATTGAAACTACGCAATGCACATCAAAAATTAAATTTATCATATGACAATGACATTTGAAGTCTAAAACAACCATAAAAAACTGAACTAAAAATAAACATAGAAAGCAGTGAAATACAAAAATTGTTTTTTTCAATTGTTATTAGCGAAAAAATTCGGGGGACGCTTCCCTCTTGCATCCCCCTTGCATCTCCTCATCCCCCCCACAAGAAAGACGCATTTCGTCACCAGAAAAACACCACCCTAGAGTTTCCCCAAGTTTTCCAAAAAAGAAGACGTGGGGAAAGTTTCCCTATGATTTTCCCCATCTCGAGAACGTGGGGGAGCGGGGAAGCGCGTCCCCCACCCTGGGGGATGCATCCCCGTGGAACACTGATTTATTGTATTTTCCACCCTGTAATATTTTAACCATGGTGTCTAAGTACGAGGGACCATGAATTAAAATAATTTCTACATAATATTTACAATTTCAACCCTCAAAGGTTGAATACCCTTTCAGCTTAGACCCTCAAAATACATACCCAATCTGCGACACAACATGATCTAGTAGATGAAGTGATTTGTAATAAAATAATTTAGCCAACTAGCTTAAATTATTCCCAAATCACTTTTACATAAGACTCGATTAGAACACTAGGACTCACCTAAGAATTTGATGAATAATTCCACCCTAGCTTTGGCATGAGGTTGGAGGGAAAAACTTTGCCGACCATCCGTGTTTAGAAACACAAATGAGTAGTGAGACGAAAAACCTCGTAGGATGAAACTCTTGGCAAAATAATAGGCTTACCTAGGTTGTTACATACATTCAAGGTCTTACTAGCATCATTTACATTACATAACTTGCAGAATGGGTTTACAATGACACATAAAATTGTTTATAAATGATCCGATCCTATTGAAAATTTTGTACTTCTGCTTCCTTGGAACTTTGATAAATATGAGTGCAACGAAGACCATCTAGGAGAAAAAAATTCTCCTATATACACTAGCCACAGGTGGTGGGTAACAAGGCTAAATGAAATATCTTGAACCTTGTATCATGCCAGATGAAAGATCTTGACCCCTGTATCATGCCTGTGAAAAGATTGGGTGAGTGATAACCCTTGGTGACAAGGGTATGTTCGAGGTGTCGACTTGTGGAGCGATGGGAACAATGTAGCGGGGAGAAGAATGTCCTCCCTTCCAGTGGTTTACAGGCATGGTGACTCCAGATGCAATAAAGAAGTTTTTGAGCCAGTGATATATTGCGGGGCAAAGAAATTTTTGAACCAGCAATATATCGCTTGGCAAAGAAACTCTTGAGCCAGCGATATATTGCTTTGTAAAGGAGCTTTTGAGCCAGCGATATATCATATATCACATGGCAAAGAATATATGGTGCGATTAGCCAGTAAGCTAAATAAAACAATGGTAGTACCTGAGGTTATATATCAATGAATGTGCCTAATACCCGATGACATGTCAGGGTACAATGCCGATCCCTGTCGCCAAAAGACTATTGACAAGTAGAGGATGAACGTGAGCTGATAATAGACTTCTGAGCTAGTTTAAAGACTTTTCTTGGTTTTTTTGGTGACCCCATCTCCTTGAGGGCATCTAGGGGGTTGGGTTTGTTAGATTGAGAAGAGAGATAATGCTGCGGCAGTTCAGATTGCTTTGAAAAAGTTGTGTTGGTATATTTCTCCACTTATCCTCTCAATCATGAATATTTATAGTGACCATGTTTTTAGTATTCATCTGCTTCTTTTTCCTATATGCTATTATTACCTTATCAGAGGGAAAGCTTCTATGATCTTAATTTGTCAAGAATCCTTTGAAGTTTGAAGCACGTTACTGTACATAAACAGTTCACTATTACTTTCCCTGCCATGATCCATGTTGCAGTGCTTGTTCCTAAAATTGATGTGCAGTTGTTAAGTTATTCAGATTGGGGAAGGATGTTATCATGCTTCTGTGTGTGATGTTGTGATTATTTGTTTATACTGCAGGGTCAGTGATTTCGCCCCAGAAGATGTACCAAAAGCCTTGGACTGTACTTTGCAGGATCTCCAGCTCGACTATATTGACCTTTACCTTGTCTGTGCCTTTAACTTTTAACTGCTTTATTAATCAATTTGATTTCTTTGGCTTCAAAACGTAAGTTGTTTGGTAAATTCTTTCACAATATTTCTTCTTTCATTGCAATAGATGCACTGGCCAAATGATGACATTCCCAGGACATGGAAAGCAATGGAGAAGCTAGTAGATACTGGCAGAGTTCGTGCTATTGGGGTCAGCAATTTTTCTGTTAAAAAGTTGCAGGACTTACTCAAATATGCAAAAGTGTTGCCAGCTGTGAACCAGGTTGAATGCAATCCAATTTGGCAGCAACATAATCTTCGTGAATTCTGCAAGTCCCAGCATATTCATCTCTCTGTAAGTAGTATCAGTCTAAATGAATCCTTCACAATGAACATTATTATCTTGTTTATGGAACTAATGTGGATATACTATTTGTTTGCAATATATGGTGTTTTTATTTCAGTTCTTGGGCCGTTTTTGGATTCAGTTTTACAAATTTAGATCTGAATATTTATATTTTGGCAATTGTTACAGGCATACTCTCCTCTGGGTTCTCCAGGTAGTGGACGGACTAAAGTGAAATTGTTAGAGCACCCTATACTAAAGCAAGTGGCAGAGAAGTTGGGCAAGACACCTGCACAGGTTGCACTCCGCTGGGGTTTACAAACTGGCAATAGTGTCCTGCCAAAAAGCATCAACGAAGACAGAATAAAAGCAAACTTTGAAGTATTTGACTGGTCAATCCCTAAAGAATTATTTGATCAGTTTTCCGAAATAGAGCAGGTATGTAGTTTGCTGAGCATCAGTGAATCATTTTCATTTGCAAGGAGTTTTTGTTTCTGTGTTTTGATGGTATATAGCTTAAAGCCTTTTCTTATGTGGTTTTCTAGGAAAGGTTCATTCTAGGCGAATTTCTTGTCAACGAGACACGTGGCCCATTTAAAAGTCTGGAAGAACTTTGGGATGGGGAAATCTGAGAGGATGTTTCTTATTCAGACTTTTTCCTTGAGTTACAAGTAGACTTGAAATTTGACTACTGTTAACTAAAGCGACTGTCATTGGATATTTTTTAATATTGTTTGGTCTGAAACTTTTTGAGAATAACATATATATGAAGTAAATTTTTTGGAAATGTCATATATAACCCAGACAACAATTTGTACTAAATATAACAAGTGAACATCAATGTTATTTCTTCAATTACATTTTATAGTGAATGCTAGGAGGAAAACTTATAGTGAAGGCTCCTACAGGATAATTTGCTATCAAATCAACCTGGATTGCCCACTGTGGATTTGAAGTTCGACATATTTCCACTGGCAACCGGTCAATAATAAGTGAACAAGCAGTTATTGTAGCTACCTTATACATTCATGTTGAGTTGTTGTACTCTTTGTAGGTAATCTTAGTTGAATGGAGTTCAGTCATTCGATGCTCTGTTAGGCAGAAGGACTAGAAATGGGATTTAATAATTCTTATAGTGAAAAATAGACAAGGTAATACCAATACAAGTCGATGGTTAAGCTATAGGTAAACCATCAAGTCGAGAGAAGTTACCTTAGTTGAAGTTGATGGGAAGTTGAGTAGATGGAGAAAGTCGATAATAAACTAGAGCAAGTGAAGGAATCCCATTTAGGCTCAAGTACAAAGACAAATTAGAGTAGTGGTCGATTGGTGGTCTATAGGGAGTTAACTACAGTCAGGAAATGATTATGAATCCCGGGATTCTAGGGATCTTATCCAATGATATTCAACCACTTGTATTGATTCGAGATGCTTAAAATTAAGGTTTTCCTATGCATATAGATAGAGCATGATGTAAGGATAATGAAAGATGTTGAAAGTTGTGAGATGTAAGATGAATGCATTAGTATTAGGTGTGGTCTAAGGTCGAGATTCAATGTAGATTGGTTGTAATATTCATTGGAGAATGTAAGAGCAGTGGATCTTAAAGGTTCATTGGTTTTTCAAGGTAAAATATATGTGTGTCATGTGATTATTTAAGATGTTTCGTTGTTTATTTTCTGATCTTTAAACTCTCATGATCTGTAAAGGTTTATGTTAATTGAGCTTCTAGTCTGGTTTATGTGTAGTTGACTTTGTATTTTGACTTTTTGTAAGGCCATCAATCATAATTTCAACCAAAAGCAACATAGTTTCACCATTTTTTTTAGAGAATTTATATAGATAGTTAATATTGAGAAGTCATAAGCTATATGCATGCATTAATGAATGCCTTAAAATAAAAATATCCACATTAAATAATCAAACATTTATAAGGAATACATATTGATATACCCATAATTTAATGTTGATACACATCGTTCAAACAACTTATAAAAAGAATATGCATGCATTAACGAATGCCTTAAAATAAAAATATCCACATTAAATAAACAAACATTTATAAGGAATACATATTGATATAACCATAATTTAATGTTGATACACATCGTTCAAACAACTTATAAAAAGAATATGTGAAACAATAATATCATAATAAGCTAATCTATCATTCACCAAGGGTCTAATCATGAAGTTCCAAGTTGGGTTGTTTTCATTTGTTGTAGACCTTGAGTTTCCATAATCATTGTGCCACATTTTCAAAACGTAATGGACTTACCAGTTAACCTTCCAACCTTTTCCTTGGGTACTCTTCTTCCCTACAAACCCCCGACCTATAATGGGGATGTAGGTGATCCAGGAAGATCCTCAAAATGCTCAGAATTTTATGGTCTCACATGCTCCCGAAACCAGTGCCAAGCTGTAGTGCTCGTTGCGTTGATTCCGACAATAATTCCAGTTCAAAAAATAGCCTCCGTATGAAGGAGAAAATGCCCGATGAAGTTTAAGTCAAAAAAGTAAAAAAATGTGGGCCTTGCAGGCCAAGTGGCAAGCGCATACCAAGACACGTGGAAGGGTTGTCAAAGTCAACGCAGGCAAGTCGAAGTCAATAGGGCACGTCAATTGGCAAGGTCGGGGCTCGAACTTGGGACCTCCATTTCGACACTACAAAACTCTACCAATAAACCATGCATTTGCTTTGATTATTTATAGCGCAAACGTTATACTTGAAGCTATATGGTACGATGTATGGGGGGGAGATTGGCAGAGCCCACCATACTTGGCAGGTTCGCCAACCCCATTAAGTAAGTTAAATTGCCACAACGCGGAGTCTCCATAACTGGTGAATCAACCAACAGTCACAACTCAAGCCACGGAATCGACGACGCAAAATTAAGGTTGGTTGTTAATACATATGGAATCGTCAGTATAAGGATTAACCTTAGTCTATGTTTATACTTAGGTTATAACAAATAAAGCATCGGTCCAATAAACACCACACACCATATATTAAAGCGCGGAGGTCTTATTAATGCAAAGTTTAATATATCGCTTAGTTCCAAAAAATGTAACTATTTGCCATGTATGGCTTGGGAGGTCCGTGTGTTTGACCTCGTGACCTACCCGCGACCTTATAAAACCATGTGCCATTGCACCAATGGGAGGGGGTTGTACAGTGAAGCCCGAATTTATTATCATCAATGTTTGTTGTGTTTGCGTCTTTTATTGTTGTTGTTCATGCTTATGTTTCAGTTATCAATTTTATGTTTAAGGCACTTTAACTATTCAATTTCTCTCATTCATTCATATAAAAACAACCTTAGTTTATGTTTAGTGACATTGCGCAAATAGTCAATCCTGGGTGTTTTTAGATCATATTTTGATATCAGAGTGGCATTGATCATGTATAAACAAGATATTTTCCAATATGAATGTTGACTAGGTTGCAACGTGGAGAAGGGAAACTTGAAGAGACAAATCCAGAGATTGGAAAGAGGAAAGTCACCTGAAAGATGGCAGGGTCAAATGAAGGAGAAGCTCCTAAGCCCAAGACTGATGAGAAATTTCAACAAATGTTCCTTAATTTGCAATGGATGATTGTAGAGCTTTATGAAGACAAGAAGACTAGAGATGCAGCTTCATCTTCTAAAGGCACGAAGAAGAAAAAGGGCAAGGAAAAAGCTGATGGTAATGGATCCCCTTATTCCCCATATGTGTCTTCTTTTTCTTCTTTATTCTCTTACAAGTCTAGTTCAGATTTAGATTCAGAATCGAAGAAGAAAAATAAATCTCCTTTATTAAAGCTTGGTGTTAAGTTTGAATTGCCGATATATGATGGTGAAACGAATCATGAAAAGTTAGATAATTGGATAAAGCAACTTGAGGTGTATTGAAGAATTCAAAACATTGTCGATGATTTTGCAAAAATTCATTTAGCTACACTTAGAATGGGGGGAACAACTTTGATTTGGTGGAAAAGTAAAACTCAATCAGATTTAAAGCATAAAGGAAAAATTATCTCTTAATGGTCTAAATTTGTTAAATCTCTTAGAATGCAAATATATCCTTTAGGATATACACAACAGGTTGTAATGGATTGGCAGCGTTTAAGGCAAGGTAAAGGACAGAATGTGCAAGAGTTTACATAGGAATTCACGAAGAAAGCATTAGCATTTGATACTCCATTAAACACACGGGAAACTTTGTTAGAGTATATTGGAAGTTTGCATTCTTATTTACAACATACATTTCTATGTTTAATCCAATTGACTTTGATGAAGTGTGTGTACAAGCCATTCATATTGGAGCAGGGGGCAGACTGTTTCAGTCAAACTTTTCAAAGAAATCATTCAAGCATTCAGAGAACAAGGATTCCAAAGAAGACAAGGGAAAGAAATCAGAAACAGCTAAGAATGAAGGAGAGAGGCCTACTTGTACTCATTGTCAGAGGGTTGGACATGATGACTCCAAGTGTTGGAAGCTTCATTTGGAACTCAAGCCAAAGAAGTTCATTAAGAAGAAGGGTGAAATGAAAGCTAATGTTGTTGTCCAACAAGATTTGGGATCTGACTTCGATGACGAAAAGAAGATAACCACTATGGGTCTAACAGGTAATCCATATGAAGCTAGTTCTAGTTCTACTTGTTCTGCATGTTCTTCAAAATATAATGATGTGATTTAAGATAAGAAGAGAATTGAGTTGTTTCACATAAGGATAATATCCAAGCACACTAAAATCGACACATTATTTGACAGTGGATCACAAGCAAACTTAATATATGAGCAATTAGTAAGGAAATTGGGATTAGAAACTAAAGATCATCCACAACCTTACCCTTTAGGATGTTAAAGGAAAACACTGAGATGCATGTCACAAAACAATGTCGATTAAGGTTTTAAATCACAACTAATTTTGTTGATAAAGTTGATTTAGATGTGATTCCTTTGGATATACGTGGAGTTGTGTTGGGCAGTCCTTATCTTTATGATCGAGATGCCATATTTTATAGAAAGGAGCATAAGTATTATTTCTTTAAAGATGGAATTGAATATGTTGTCAAAGCACACAGACTTAAGATAAACTTGGATTTAATCAATGTTAGTCAAATGAAAAGACTCATAAGTTCAAGTAAAAAGTATTTTCTCATGTTTGTTAAGAAACAACCTAAAGATAAGTATGATGCTTTTCAAGGATGTGATTCTCAGTTTAAGGTCAAATTGGTTGAAATAGTAGATTCTTATAAAGAATTGTTTAAAGAACCAAAAAGTTTACCTCCAAAACGAGAAATACAACATGAGATTCAATTGGATTTAAGAAGTGGTTATCATCATATTCATATTGCAGAGAATAATATATGGAAAATTGCATTTAAGACTAGGTAGGGGCTTTATGAATGGTTGGTTATGTCGTTTGGTTTATGCAATGCTCTAGCAACTTTTATGAGAGTGATGAATGATGTTTTTCGTCCTTTTATTGATAAGTTTGCCATAGTCTATCAGGATGATATTCTTATATTCAGTTCAAGTTTGGAAGAACATGTAAAGCATGTGAAACAAGTTTTTGATGTGTTGCAAACAGAGAAACTGTATCTCAAACTTTCTAAGTGTGAATTTGGAAAATTTTCCTTAGTTTATCTTGGTTACATAGTTGGAGGTGGTCATCTTAAAATAGATCCAACTAAAATTGATGTGATTGTTAAGTGGCCAAGACCACAGAATGTGACGAAAGTTAGAAGTTTTTTGGGTGTAGTTTAGTATTGGAGGAAGTTTATTTCTCATTTCTCTTTTATTGCATCACCACTTCATGCTTTAACAAGTTCTAGAGTTTCTTTCCAATGGGGAGGAAAACAACAAAAAACATTTAACACTTTAAAGAAGAAAATTGTCTTAGCTTCAATCGTAGCTTTACCAGACTTTCAATAGCCATTTGAAATAGAAATTTATGCTAGTGGGTATGCAATGGGTGCAGTGTTATTGCAGAAAGGAAAGCATATTTGTTTTCATTCAGAAACATTTTCTACAGCAGTTGCTAACTATCCAACATATGATAAAAAATTATATGCATTAGTGGAGAGTGTGAAAAAATGGAAACATTATTTAAAGGGAAAAGAAACAGTGATTCATACAAATCATCAACCACTTCAGTACCTTCAATCTCAAACTAAGTTGCAGCAGTCTCGAAATTATAGGTAATTGGGTTTTTTGCAGCAGTTTCACTTATTAATCAAATATAATAAAGGTACCACCAATAAAGTAGCTGATATGTTATCAATACCATCTTTGAATGCTTCAGTGGTTTTGCAAAATAGTTTTTTAGCACATGAAAGTTACATTGAACAATATGTTGAAGATTATGATTTCAAAGATGTTTATGAATCACTAACTCATGGTGCTCGGGTGGAAGAAGTCAATTATCATATTCATGACAGGTTAATGTACCATCTTGGCAAGTTATGCATACCACATGGAGAAAGAGTGCATGCCATCAGAGAAACACATTCTTCTCGTGTTTCAGGGCGTTTTGGTGGAGGTAAGACAGTGGCACAATTACAATGGTTTTGTTATTGGCCTCGGATGAATGAAACAATTCACAAGTTCAAAATGTGTCATGATAAGCATCGGAAGGTCTGCACTTCCAAGCGTGGATATGTTTAGTATCTTCGAGTCGGACTCAAAGGCATGAATCCAATCAAAGCAAGGTGGATGTAGATCGGAAGGGTGAGGGAGCTCTACCGTCACCTCATATCTGCTTAAAACCAAACTTTTGGTGGTCCAAAAGCTTCTAGTGGAAAGAAATGATCCAGGAGGATCCTCAAAATGCTCAGAATTTTATGGTCTTTGGTGCTCTCGAAACCAGCACCAAGTTGTAGTTCTGGTCGCACTAATTCCGACAATATATTTGGTTCGAAAAATAGCCTCAGTATGAAGGAGAAAACACCCACTGAAGTTTAAGTCAAACAGGGAAAAAAAATGTGGGCCTTGCACGCCAAGTGGCAAGCACATACCAAGACACGAGGCAGGGTGGTCAAAGTCAACCGAGAAGGTTAATTGGTAGGGTTGAGGCTCGAACTCGCGACCTCCATTTCAACACTACAAAAATCTACCAATAAGCAACGCATTTGCTTTGATTATTCATAGCGCAAAGGTTATACTTGAAGTTATATGGTATGGTGTATGGGGGGGAGGTTGGCGGAGCCCGCCATACTTGGTAGGTCTGCGAACCCCATTTACTAAGTTAAATTACCACAACGCGGAGTCTCCATAACTAGCGGATTAACCAACGGTCACAACCCAAGCCACGGAATTGACGGCACATAATTAAGGTTGGTTGTTAATACATATGGCGTTGTTGGTATAGGGATTAACCTTAGTCTATGTTTATACTTAGGTTATAAAAAATAAAGTGTCGGTCCAATAAACACCACACACCATATATTAAAGCGTGGGGTTAATGTTAATGCAAAGTTTAATATAGTGCTTAGTTCCAACAAATGTAACTATTTGCCATGTATGGCTCGGGAGGTCCGCGGGTTTGACCTAAGGACCTTCTTGCGGTCGTATAAAACTATGTGCCATTGCACCAATGCAAGGGGGATGTACAGTGAAGCCTGAATTTCTTATGTTGTGTGTGCCTACAAATGCTCTTTTGAGGATAACTTGGCCATCCTTGGGCCTTTTTGAGAATGGAGAGTTACGTTGGAGAGAAAAATTCGAGGCCTACATGTTGACGGTAGCCATGGGTGCCTACATGCACAGTCAGAATGGCGAAAATGCATGTAAAGAACCTTTTTTAGCATTCTTAATATAACGGGCGCCCATTGGAAGCGGACCCGGAGACGTAGTCTAGGAGGGATGAACTTCATCATTAATGTTTCTTGTTGTTACACAGTAATTTTTCACCCTGCTCACTTCCCCTCCCCGGTCCTGAAGTGCCTTGTGACGAACCTTGTGCAGTATATCCACCCGAACAATACATTAAGATATCCTTTAAATACTGAAAGAAAGTTGCCTTGAAGAATTTCTGAAGAAGCTTAGCTCAAACCCTAAATTTTTTTGTTAACGCTTTTCTCTAGTTATTTTCCCATGCTGATGGCAGGTTACCCGTTCTAGCATAGCGATGTTAGCGCTCTTCTGACTAAAAAACTCGCGATGAACCCTTTATGGCAATGTTTCCTCAAATGGAGGAGAAGCTTTGACCTCTAGAAGTTTCTAGGATGGAGAACTAGATATTGTTCGGTGGAGATAGGGTCGAGCTCTCTCATTTGGAGCTTTTGATCTTATCAATAGGGGATTATCACTTGAAAATTGAGCCTTCCTCCTTTCATGGGCTCCTAACTCCCTCTCCCTTCCTATAAATCAATCCCCATCCCTCCACTACTGGTTGGTCATTGTTGGGTTGGTCTAATCATTCATCCTTTGCATCCTTATGTTGTGTTAATGTCTAATTTGCCATTTGGGAGAAAGATCGCTTAAGAGCCTCAGTTTGGACTCAGATTACACCAAAGGGGGGGCCTCCAACATCAAGGCCATGGTTGTAAGCTTCCTCTTTTATATTATCAATAATATATCTGGTGTTTCACTTTCTATATTTGTTTGAATATTCATACAAGTAGCCTAATGTTCCTTGATCTGTTAGGTAATTGATGTTCAATGTATACTTTGTATTGGATCACGTTTGTTGTTGTCTCTTGATCACCTGCAGGTATTCGAACACCACTAGGTGCGAGGATTGAGCCTGAAGGATTGTTGATTAAGGCCTTCACCAAAGAGTTGAGCATAACATCAGGAAGAGATAGGTCATTTTCCCTTTCTCATCATGTTTTGAATGTTAATTAAGAAAGTGTTCGTTATATAGTCTCGTAAGTTGCTAGACCCACTCTAAGGCTAGAGAGATCGTCTTTTTCCATAGAGGAGATCATGGGAACGGTTTCTATACCCTAATGGTTGATATAAAAAACCAAAATAAAAAAAATAATGGTCAAGGCTAGCAAGAAAAATACAAACAACCAAAATAGTCTAGGGGAGTGTGTGACTCCTTCCTCCTCTAGCTCTCCTCCCCTCGTTCCCCCCCCCCCCCCCTTTGTCTCCTTCCCTTCCCCCTTGTCTCCTCTGTACCCCTTCCCCCCTTGTCTCCTCCCCTCCCACCCCTCCACCTCTCTTACCCATTCCTCCTACATTTCTGCCTTGTTATTGGCTACCTGGAATCTGATTCACCCATTTTCGAACCCTCCTCTGCCCTCTCCCATCGACCCCCTTTTCCCATTCCCTCTTTCCCTTCCTCGTGGTGCCTTACCTTAGTGGGTTGCCAAATCAATTTGGACGGGTGTCGACAATCTTTTGCCATGTGAAACATCGAGTGGAAATTTAAGAAATTGTATGGGACCTATGGTTTATCATCCTCGAATCAATCCCTAGTGTCGGCGCATTCAAGGTACAAGCATGTGAAACTTAGGAGATTGAGAATTGCATTTAATCCTCCTGTGTTGGTGTGGCCCTTTCACATGGGGGAAGTCGAGATTGTACAAGCAAAAGGTCGTTTCACTGAACAAAAGAATTATGGAAGTTTGTGGGGAAGCTTGCAACATGACCTCAATTCATGGCCCTTGTTGTAATTTCAGTCGAAGAATTTTCTATTTAAGTAGGTGTAATAGTATGTTTCCTTGCTAGATGTATGGTTTTGTCTCTGCCCTGGGATTTCTATGGTTCACAACCAAGTGGTGTAGAAATATCTAAATGAATTCAACTGATCTTGTAATGTACTAAAACAAAACACTGAATCACTTCTACAAATTGTGGAACCCAATTTCAATTGCACAATCACATAACAAGTAAGAGAAAGAAATTATCAATCGCACAACACAAGATGTATCTAGGGAAAGAAACTGCTCAAAACCCCGCTATCTATATATTGCATAAAGTTAAGATCATGAAACAATACAATGTTATTTCCCTTCCTGAGAAACCTTTGCACTCTACTGACTGTCCTACTCTAATATAGGAAAAATCGGTCCAATACTTAACCAATTCTCTTCCTTTGCTTGACCAACCCTGCTTACACATTCTTGGAGGAATTGTGGCCCTATTAAATAGGAAATTCCCAAGAATTGATTGTGCAATTCCTTCAAGGCATCATGATGAACTCATGCATGACATGTACAATTTTCTAATTATACAACTAATAATTATCCCCAATCTCAACTGGGCCTTCCTTAGAACTGACATGCAACATCTATTTATAGTGAATTATTAGTTAACTGATTGACCACTAATTGTGAATTAAATCATATTTAGTTAACTGGACCTATCACTAGCTCATCTCTCAGTTAGAACTAGTCAAACTGATTTTAACTCAAATAATTGAATTAACTTATTACAACTCACAAATAACTATCATTGGACCCCCTAAAACTTAGGAAGAACTCTACATGCCTCCAATTTGACCCTCAACTCGAATTAATTGAGCTAACTAAGCCTTCCTGACTTAGTTAACACTTACAATATGTCATGTGATGGAATTACAATTTTACTTCTAATTTAATTAAGGGAAAATTAAATCAGAAGCCCCCTTGGGGTGCCATTTCAACACTCCCTCTCAACAAGAAAAGGATTATCTGCTACCCCGATCCTGTCTCTGTGGAACTCTAATTTGCTTCTTGACAGTGCATTCGTCAAGATGTCTGCATCCTGCTCCTCTTTGGGAATGTACTATATTGACATAATCTTCCTCTGCACACAATATCTTAAGTGGTGATACCGGATATCAATATGCTTGGAACTGTCATGAAAAACTGGATTAACCAAGAGTTTGATGCAACTCTAGTTATCATAATATATCACCGTCGGATTCATATGTCGACTAAACAAACTGACAATTATCTTCCTCATCCAGATGGCCTCACATGCTGCCTGACTGGCCGCCATGTAATTTGCCTCTGCTGAACTGAGTGAAAATTATCTTTGTTTCATGTTGTACCAGGAAATTTTTGTTGATCCTATGTTGAAGATGGCCCCTTATGTGCTATTCCTGTCGAATGGACTCCCTGCCCAATCTGCATCGGTGAAGCCTTGAAGCTTCACTCCTTTTGTATGTATGTACCATAGCCCATACTTTGTAGTGCCTCCGAGGTATCTCAACACATATGACTCCCTGTCTAATGTCTCAAAACCTTCCAGCTGCTTAATGTACACCTCTTCCTCAATCACCCTATTGATTAAGGTTGTCTTTGCATCCATTTGATGTGTTTTCCATCCCATCTACGCTGAGAGTGCAAGGATGGATCTTATCGATGAGTACCTTATGACTGGTGCAAAAGTATCATCACAATCAATCCCCTCCACCTGAGAGAACCCCATGGCCACGAACCAGCCCTTGTGTTTCTTCACACTCCCATCTACTACCTTCTTCACCTTGTAGATACACCTGGATCCTACAACTAACTTCCCCTCTGGTCTTGGGACAACTTCCCATGCATTGTTTCTGATAATGGAGTCATACTCCTCAACCATGGCATCAACCCAAACTGGATGTTGCATTGTTTCCTTAAAAGAGGATGGTTCTATCTCTATACCTTCACTCATAAGAGACATGTATACAGTGTACCACTGTGGGGACCTTCTTTGCATGCGCTGTGATGTGGGTGCTCCCACATTCTCTCTTGCATCTAGCAACAACCTGTCAGCCTCTGTGGTGCGCTTCCTTTTGTCTCGGGATGTCTCTGCATGAGTGGGTACCTCCACTCTCTGCACCTTTGCTTTTGACTGCTCCTAATCCTGAGGTTCTTCTTTTGGCGCCAATAGCTCCTCAACTACATGAAACTGAAGCTCCCTCTCAAGGGAAATTCACATGGCCTTCTTTTCATCAAATTTCACATCTCTCCTGACCACTTTCATCCTGTGTGTTGGAAAGTATACTCGATAGTTGTGAGGTGTATAAGTGTACCCCACAAATATCTTCAACTCAATTGTTGGATATAGCTTCTTCCTAGCATCTTTGGTCACATGGCAATAAACTGATGAACCAAAATTTTTAAAATGCAGCACATCTGGTCTCTTATCTCAAAACGATTCTTCTGGTGTACTCATCCCAAGTATCTGATGAGGACTTTTGTTCTGCACAAATAATGTTGTAGTGCATGCTTCCACCCACAAATGCAATGGTAGGCCCTGATCATGCAACATATCTCATGTTGCTCCCACAATAGTTTTGTTCTTCCTTTCTGCAACCCCATTCTGTTGTGGCTTATGAGGTGCTATCAATTCTCTTCAAATTCCTTCTGAGACACAAAAGTTCTTGAATTCGTTAGAGACATATTCTCCACCATCGTCGCTCCTCAAAGCCTTCACCTTCTTCCTTGTATCTTTCTCGACAAGTGCTTTTAACTCACAAAACTTGGAGAACGCATGATCTTTCTTCTGCACGAAAAAAAATCCAACACTTTGTGAAAAATCATCTACAAAAATCACATAATACCTATGTTTTGTAGTGGAATCTGTCGAGAACAATCCACACACGTCTGAGTGAAATCTCTCAAGGATCGTCTTTGCTCGGCTTTCCTCATCGTGAAAGGTATCTTTGGTATACTCCCCCAATGTACACCATTTGCATGTATCTCTCTACACAAGTGCACCCTTTGGAAGTCCTGTAGAAATATGTTGCATGATCTTCAAAGCGCCATGGTGTAGATGGCACAATCTCTTATGCCATAACTCACCCATGTCTCGGCTCTCCACCTTCTTTGCTTTCATGCTCAAGGCAGCACAATATTCTACATCTAATTTGTAGAGGTTCTTTATTCGAACCCCAATATTTTTCACTTAACCCGTGGCTTTGTGATGAAGGAACGTCTTTCCTTCGTTGAATACCACATCATAGCCATGGTCTTACAACATAGCAACAAAAACCAAATTCTTCTTTAAACCAAAAACATACGTGACATATTTTAATGTGAGAGAACTACCTGACTCACTCTGAAGGGTAATTGTACCTACACTAGTAGCGATATATCTCTCGTAATCTCCCATCTCGATGTGCATCTGGATATCCTTCTCCTCCAAGCTATTGAAGAATTATTTGTTGTTGGTCATATGGAACGAAGCTCCACTATCTAAGTACCACACAGAACCCATCACTGATGACACCATGCATGCGATGAGGGTGAAATACAACTCGAACTATGAAGAAAGTGCTTCACCTGCCGCTCCTCCTGAGGACTTCTTGTTGGTCTTCTTGTGTGGACACTTTATAGCATAGTGTCCAATCTCATGGCAGTGAAAACACTGTACCTTTGGCAAGTCTCGCTTCTTTCCTGCATGGTTGGAAACCGATTTGGAATGGGACACCTTCCTTTTCCCTTTCTTCGCTTTTCCAGCCAATGCACAGTTCTCCTCATCATCAATCTTTGATGAGGATCCATCTTTGGTGTTTCACCGAATCTCTTCTTGTACCAAGTCGAACCACAATCGCTCCCACTATGGTAGCTTCTCCATCCCACTAACCGATTCCTAGTAGCTATGCCATCCCTGAGGAAGGCCTAGAAGTGTTACGCTCACCAAATCATCCTGGGCAACTTTTACCCCAACACTTCCAAGCTCATCTCAACATTGAGTGAACTTCTTCAAGTATTTTGGAATCATGTCTCCCTTCTCCATCTTGATCTTTCTGAGCTTGTATTTCAGCGCCAATTTCATGTGGTCGTTGTTATTCCGAAACATATATGTTAAGCCCTTCCACATAGCATATGGAGTTGCATTTCCATGGAGGTTCGAGACAATATGATCTCGAACTCCTTCTTACAAGATCCTTCTCGCCTTTGTTGTATTCTTCTTCCATGCATCAAGAAGTTGAACATCTGTTGCGGCGGGCTGTGTAATATCACTATCTATGAATGCCTTCAGTCCATTGTCCTCTAACACTTCCTCCATCATGTACTTCCATGCTATGTAATTTGAATTTCCCTCAAGGGCATATTCAAGTCTCAAGCCATTGAAAGACATCTTGATCTGCTGTTGATCCTGAAGAATAAATTTGCAAATTCAATGTACCTTTTCAAAAAAAACTCGGGTTATTCTCTTATATTGTGATTCCTTCTCTGATACCATGTAGAAAATATCTAAATGGATTCAACTGATTTTGTAATGTACTAAAACAAAATACTAAATCACTTCTACAAATTGTGAAAACTAATTTCGATCGCATATTCACATAACAAGTAAGAGAAAGAAATTATCAATGGCACAACACAAGATGTATCTAGGGAAAGAAACTACTCAAAACCCCGCTATCTGTATATTGCATAAAGTCAAGATCATGAAACAATGCAATGTTATTTCCCTTCCTGAGAAACCTTTGCACTTTGTTGACTATCTCACTCTAATCTAGGAACGGTCCAATACTTAACCAATTCTCTGCCTTTGTCTGACTAGCTCTGTTTACACATTCTTGGAGGAATTGTGGCCCTATTAAATAAGAAATTCCCAAGAATTGATTGCACGATTCCTTCAAGGCATCCTAATGACATCATGCATGACCTGTACAATTTTCTAATTATACAACTAATAGTTATCTTCCCTTTGACCTCAATCTCAATTGGGTCTTCCTTAGAACTGATATGCAACAACTATTTATAGTGAATTATCAGTTAACTGATTGATCAATAATTACGAATTAAATCAAATTTAATTTGTTGAACCTATCACTAGCTCATCTCTCAATTAGAACTAGTTAAATTTATTTTAACTCAAATAATTGAGTTAACTAATTACAACTCACAAATAGCTTTAACTGGACCGCCTAAAACTTAAGAAGAACTCTACATGCCTCCAGTTTGACCCTCAACTCGAATTAACTGAGCTAACTAAGCCTTCCTCGCTTAGTTAACACTTACAAGTTGTCATGTGATGGAACTACAATTATACTTCTAATTTA